>PVIY010022940.1:0-40055 GCA_004026745.1 Myrmecophaga tridactyla | reverse complement strand
TGGGGATGAAAGATACAGTAGAAGAGATGAAAAAAACAATGGAAACCTACAATGGTAGATTTCAAGAGACAGAGGTTAGGATTAGTGAACTGGAGGATGGAACATCTGAAATCCAAAAAGAAACAGAAACTATAGGGAAAAGAATGGAAAAATATGAGCAGGGACTCAGGGAATTGAATGATAATATGAAGCGCACAAAAGATTTAGTTTAGGAAAACAGGTTCTCAGGGAACTTACTTGCAGGAATCAATGACATAAACAACATCATTTATGGTAATGCTTGTCTCAGCAATATTTGTGGACAAAATAACCTGTGAAAAAATAGAAAAATGACACTTTAAAAAATACCCTTACTATATATTTGAAAGGACTGATTTGCTTATGCCACAAATGTCAAGAGTCACAAAAAAAAATCTTCCACCCACTGACTTGATAATGAAAAATCTACTAAGTTTCAGGAGAGGACATTACTTTTCACTTCCTTGATTTAGATGGCTTATAAATTTTGTTTTAAGTTTTGACAACACTCTGAAGAACTGAAATTTGCTTACACTTGCAATCCCATAATGACAATGTTTAATATTTACTTTTGTTACTCCTGCTGGTACTGGATCAAATACTTTGCGCTGCTCCTCACGAGGAATCTGAGAATGCAGAGGCAGAATCTGATAACGATGGCTTCCTATAACAATAAAGAAGGGTTAAGGACTTAGAACTAGGAGATTGGTTTAAAACTGATCTCCATTATGCATTTTTATTAAAAAATGGAGACAACAATAAATTTTCTGAGTTTTCATATACTGCCTATGACCCAGGAAGAATTCTCATTTCTAACCTAACTATGTGAGAATTCAGACTCATACCAAAATGTGGATTCATTTCCAAGTGCTTCTGCATAGTATAAATCAAATTCCAGCCAGGCAGAAAAACCAGAACAGCTCCAGGAACATTAAGGGTCTCAATGTATTTAAGAAGAGCCTCGATGAGTTCAAAAGGAGTTTCTTTTTCATTCAATTGAGCCATGCTCAACTTTGTGTCTGAACCATATTCATCACCACAGATCAGGTTGCAATTGGCCTGCAAAAAATAGGGAGATGTATTTTGGATTGTCATTATAAATTAAGGCTCATGAGATAAGTCTCCTAGATTTGTTCTTTATGTTTAAATGACAAATATGTCATTAATTCTAGCTGAGAAGAAATTTATACAGATGTAGAGCTTATCACACAAGAAGCAGTGCATTTCTTTACTGATTAATATTCCCCATAAGACATGACTAAAACTTAAGCAAACTTTTAAATTTAACTTCTAATGATGGCTTCTTATAACAAGTATATTTCTCATTTCTCATGAAAGATAATAAGCTCTTGGGTTTTCAAAAATACTTCTCTTTAGGGATTAATGAATTGCTCCTATGACTTAGATAATCTTTGATCATCTTCAAGTACTTCTAAAATGGCCATGTTCTGTACTTTTCCAAAGTCTGCCTCACAATCGATGATAAACAAAACCTCCAGTAATGAAAAATTAACTTTCTACAAATAAGTCTTTTGTTCCTACTAAACTTCCCAAGTTTCTATTCATTTACATCTTCAAGTCTTCTGATTTAAAAAAAATCTCATCTTGGGCTATTTCCCATCAAATGTGACTGCTGGCTATCTTACATACAGTATTTCTTCCGTTCAAATTTCCAGGTCCAAGGTACATTTTTTTATATTATCATTTGTTCATCAACTTTCAAACACTATAAAATAATGGTCACTTTTCTCTTGTTTCTTCTCAAGAAAGCTCAGATTAATTCCTGAATTTAATACTCTCACCACCGATAATATAATCAACAAAGAATCACTCTAATTTTGGACCACAGCTACTGCCTTAAAAAATTTTTTATATATATGCATCACCAGGGGATCACGTTAAAAATGCAGATTCTAATTCAGAAGATTTGGGTGGGGCCCATGAGTCTGCCTTTCTACCACTTTTTCAGGCTCTAGTGGTCCACAGAACATACTCTGAGTAGCAATGCCTTACATTACACACTGGAGTTGTCTTTAACCATGTGTGGACTTTAAATATCTCTTTCCTTTTATTGTTTTTCTTTTTATCTTTATGCCAGAGATGATTAACTCATGGTAGAAAAGTGCTTGTCATTGAACTTGGAATTCTTTGGGAGTGAAATAGATTATTTAATTCAAAGACAGGCATAGTCAGTTTTTAAATCATTTTCATAGTCAGTTTTAAAATCATTCCCTGTAAGAACAATTTGTCCATAATGACAAATCTTCATGAAATCCACTTACATCATCATCGTCACCACCATCATCCTCCTTATCCTTCTTCTTCTTGTCCTTTGGTGGAGGAACAAAGTGGGTCATCTGAATACAGTCTTCTAGAAAATATTCTGCCATAGACAATGCAGCAATGTAAGTAATATCAACTTTCTGAATGGAACAATCTTGCACACACCTGCTAATTCACAGTTTAAAATTACCTTAAAACTCTTCAATAGGATTTTTCACAATTGCCAAGAAATTCCAGCAGCAACAGCTTTTTATTTTCCTAATTAAAATCAGAGTTCCTCTCTTGGATCTAGACGGAGGGTGCAGTATTTCTTACATATGCTCCCACAGAGCCAGCTGGGTATTCTCTGGTGTACAATATTCAATCCAATATTTATGGAGTACCTAATGTGCACTTGTTCTATGTTGTACAACTCAATTATGAACATAAAATTGTCTCTGCTCTTAAGGAACAAATTCTGGTGTGGGAGTTACACATGTAAATAAATAATTTCAATACAATATTCTCTATTAGGATGCAGATGTGAAAAAGGCCCCCTTGAGCCGTTACCTTGAAGAGGGACATCAATGCTAAGGCATTGATCTGCTGATCAATTATGCTCAATTATGCCCAAGGTTCTCTGAGGGGTTCTGAAGTTTCCTATAATTAGTAACTTCCCCTACAAAGTGACATTCTCATCATATCAAGAGTATATACTATCAACATGATTGACGTAGTGCCTACAAAGTTTCTCCACTGTAAAATTACATCCTCACTCCCACTCCCTCTTTCCAATTCTACTCTTTAGAAGAAGTAATCACAGCCCACTCAAGTTTTAGGGAGTTAAAACTTTTTTGGCGGGGTGGGGGTGGCAATATCTACATAAGTTATCCATTATTTGGAATTCTTCTGTATGGGGGATCTCTATTTCCCATTTATTTATCCTGTCACATATATATTGGTATAGCCTCATTGATATTTCACACTTAGGCTATAATTCAATATTGTGTTATTTATTTTTGCAGAACTGTTCCAGCTTTGGCCACTGGGATCTCTTTCAGATTGGCTCCTGTGTTCCTTTACCCCCCTTTATTGTGGGCTCAGAGGCAATACGAGATGCTCAGGCTCATCTTGTGTATTCTCTGCTACAGCCACAGAATCAGTCATTCATCCAAGGAGTTCTGGTTCCTTTTTACAGGAGAATGGTATTATAAATCAAGTTCTAGGTGCTGGGCATGCTCCTTGCTACTGGGGTGGTCACATCTCTAAGCCCTCTCAACAGACAGAGCTAGGCAATATATTGTGTAAACTAATCCAGGTATACATACATATCTGCAAATACTTCCAGATCTATCCATTTCTATCTATTTTTTAACTAAACAAGAGTTCATACTGGTGTCTCTCACTGTAGTCTAGTACAACATGGCTCTTTCTAGCTTTCCTTCCTATTTATCTATAACCTCCTACTCCAAAAGTAAGAAACTTGGCTTCCACCATTAGCATTGCAAATCCCAATATAACTTTACCATAATCCTTTTTTTTTTAACAAATCTTTTGTCTTTTTTTGTTTTTTTTCTTGCGCCCTAGAAAATGGTGATGATAAAATCTAAAGAAACTGAAACTGTGCTTTCACTTATCAAAAAAAATCAAGCTTTTCTGTTTGCTCACGAAACACCTTAATCTCATTTCAAAATCTGACTGCTCTGGTGCTAAGGAATTTCCACTTAATTTGGTCTCAGTTGCTTAAACTTTTTTTGTTGTTGTTTGTTTTGCATGGGTAGGCTCCGGGAATCGAACCTGGATCTCCAACATGGCAGGCAAGAATTCTGCCACTGAGCCACTATTGCACCATTCTGGGTTGCTTAAACTTTTAACAGTTCCTCCCATGAATGTCTATAGACCAAATTATACACGACCCTATACTGTAACTTTAAAAGGTAAGCTTGGTAAAGGTCAGAAAACTTGTTGATGTGCAAACTTCTCAAAAACTGAAGGAAACCTGGTCTCCGCTCCTCAGACTGTAGTTGATAACTATCACTGCCTGGTTAAAATTACAGACAAGAAACTTCCCCCAAAATTCAACTTCCCCATTTGGAGAATTCCTGATATTCTCACAAGCAGTTGGGACAACAAATCAATAGGTTGGGCTCTCGAATTGGGGTTTGTTCCTATGAAACTTATCCCCACAAAAGGATAGGCTAAGCCTACTTAAAACTAGGCCTAAGAGTCACCTACAAAGAACCTCTTTTGTTGCTCAGATGTGGCCTCTCTCAGCCAACATGGCAAGTAGATTCATTGCCCTGCCACTCTTTATGTGTGACATGACTCCCAGGTGTGTAAACCTTCCTCACAACGTAGGACAGAAATCCTAGAATGAGAATGAGCTGGGACTCAGTATTGTGGGAGAAAAAACCTCGACTGAAAGGGAGAAGAGAAAAATGAGACAAAACAAAGCGTCAGGGGCTGAGAGATTTCAGAGTCAAGAGGTTATCCTGGAGGTTATTCTTATGCATAATATAGATATTCCCTTTTTAGTTTAAGGTGTATTAGAGTGGCTAGAGGAAGGTGCCTGAAACTCTAGAGCTGTGTTCCAGTGGCCGTGTTTCTTGAAGATGATTGTATAATGATACAGCTTTCACAATGTGACTATGTGATTGTGAAAACCATGTGTTTGATGCTCCTTTTATCAATGGTATGGACAGATGAGTAAAAAATATGGATAAAAAATAAACAACGGTTAAAATAAATTGAGTAGACTGAAATACTAGTGATCAATGAAAGGGAGTGGTTAAGGGGTATAGAAAAAAATAGGGGGAACAAATGTTAAAATATATTGGGTAGATGGGAATACTAGTGGTCAATAAGAGGAAGGAGTAAGGGGTATGGTATGTTTAAGTTTTTTCTTTTTATTTCTTTTTCTGGAGTGATGCAAATGTTCTAAGAAATGGTCATAGTGATGAATATACAATTATGTGATGATATTGTGAGCCACTGATTGTACACCAAGTATGGAATGTTCCTATGTTAAGAATGAGTTTGTATGTTGTTTTGCCAATAAAAATATTAAAAAAAAACCTCCCAAGAATGCTATGGTGCATGCTATACTCTAAACTGGTTTGTATTTTAAATGTCCTTTCTACTATCACTTCAGTCTCCAGAATTACAAAAATCCAAACCTTAGTATTCAAAAGATGACATTCATTCCTCCCCCCCACCCCCATGATATTTACCTTGAACAGGGTAAGTTCTTCCATAAACTTCAATGATGGGGCAATTGAAGAAATATTCACAGAACATACTGGTATCAATAGTAGCAGACATGAGGACAATGCGAACTTCAGGATAAGCCTGAACCACATCACGCAACACTACCAAAAGGAAGTCAGTCTATTAAAAGACAACCACAAATAAAAAAATGTCATATAGAGTTAGCATTAACTAACCCTTATGCCTAAAAGATTTCTCATGTTAAACAGCTGCAAGTCATAAGTGAAATTAAGTTTCTTAGGTGGTTTATAGAAGTGGAAGAGAATTGGGATGTTGTAAGAGGATTTCTAAGTCTAGTTGTAGCCCAGTAGCTATAGAGATGAGAAATGAGTACTATTCCGGTGAAGAAAGGAGAAAAATCATTAATGAGAACAAAGAACTCATCTCAACATTTTCATTGAAATTTAAACTTGCAGGCACATAACTAAGAAAAAGTAGGGGAAAAGTTCATGATGAACCAGAAACTAGTTAACCTGTAAGACTAATAATACGAAATTAAAAATGTCTTACTTCAAAGTTCATTCAAACAAAATAGTGGCTGAGACATTTTTTTTTAATAATGTAGAACATCCATAAACCCATCAACCAACAAGAAAGCTAGGGACTGGACGGTAACTTATGTTTGGCTGTGTGGTTCCCCCCACCCCATCACCCACTATCTCCCTGAATCAGAGTTAACCACCATCCAGAATTGTATTTTCTTTTCATAATAGTTTTCATTTCATCTACATGGATCCCTAATAAATATAAATATTCATATATATTTTAAATTTTACTTATTCTTAACCTTATGGGAAAGCATAATATTGCATGTAATATTTTGAGATTTCCTTTTTCACATAATGTAACACTGCTATGATTCATTCATATGTACTATTACAGCCACTGTTTCTGACTGTTTAATATCCCAATGTGCAAACATACAAATTTAATTCACCTACTTTCCCAGGTATCTGAGCTGTTTCTAGGATTTTACTATTATGACATTTACTGATATGAATATTATTCTTATTTGTGTCTGCTGTTGAACATACGTGAGTTCCAAAGGCTATGGGTGGGTATGTAACTGCAGGTTACCAGAGTGTGTAAATGTTAAACTTCATGAGGTAATGCTAAACTATTTTCCTAAATTTCCACCAATTTATATTATCCAGTAGCAGTGGAAAAGAGATTCTGCTGATTCACATGTTCTTCAACATTTGGTACCATCATTTAAGTTTTATCAATCATATGAATATAAAGAATTACCTTTACTGTGGTCTTAATCTGTACTTTCCTACTCACCAATGATGTTGAACAACTTGTGTTCATTGACCAAATGTGCTTCCTCTTTCTTTCATTTGTAGTTTATTTTTAAGCTAATTCTTCGCTGAATGTTTTGGAATCTTTTGCCAGTTGGCTGCTTCTTTTATAGTATCTTTTAAATTATTAACAAATTATTTTAATATAAATGAAGATGATTTTTTATTTTGTAATCAGTGCTTTTCATGTTTAAAAAAATTCTTTCAGAAGATCTTGAACCATACTGCCCAGTTCAGTAGTGACTAGCCACCTACAGCTACTGAGCACATGAAATGTGGCAATTTCAAATTGAGAGGTGCTCTAAGTATAAAAACACACCAGATTTTGAAGAAGTCATATAAAATAGAATGTATATAATTTCAATAACATTATTTCTTTTCTTGACTACAATGCTGAAAATATTTTCGATATATTGGGTTAAATAAGCTAATTTTACCCAACTCTCTTAAACTTTCTTAAACGTAGCTGCTAGAAAATTTAAAATTACATATGTGTTCCACTATTTCTATCGGACAATGTCTAGACGTTTACTTTTTCTACTTAAGGTTTAAAACTGCTTTGGCATTTAAGTCCTTAGTCCATTAGGAGCTGATTTCTGCATTTGATTATGACGTAGGGATCCAATTTCAACCATTTCTTTATGGACTAACCATCTGTTTCCAGTTCCATTTAGTGACCAGTCCTGTTCTCTTTCCTACTAATTTGATATGCCACCACTGTCATACAATCAATCCCTGTTTCATACTGTCTTAATAACTACAGTTTCAAAACAAGTCCTGATATCTGTAAAGTAAGATTCTCCATTCCACTTTTCTTCAGAACTACTGGTATTTTTGCCCATAAATCTTTCTTACAAGTATTTATAATCAGCTTAAGTTCTTTGAAAAGCTCTACTGGGATATTGATTAGAATTACATTAAAATTAAAACTATACATTAGCTTGGGGAGAATTGGTATCTACTATATGATATTAAGTTCTCTAATCCATGGACATGATCTAGTCTTTTTTTTAATGTTTTATAATAAAGTTTTATAATTTTTTCTGAGAAGTCTCACCTGCCTTTCTGTTGGATTTATTCCAAGGTATCTGATACTCTCAAAATTGTAATGTATCTTCTCTTTAACTGTATTTTAATTATCTGAAATGTTTTAACCAGCCACTTTGTTAAATTCTCCTATTATTTATAATAATTGGTCTGTTAAATTCTTTGAGATTTTCCATATAAAATGGCAAATTTAGATAATTAAAGTTTCTCAAAAGCTTTTTACCATTTTTTACTGTGAATGGCATATTATAAACCTGACAACCTTTCAAGGAAAGTTGACCAAAAACACTTTTTCTTTTTAGGAAACTAGTAATGATGGTCTATGTTTCTAATTAATTACTTGGAATAATAGTGGTGTGTTACAATGAAAGTCAAGATAGTATTGACATATTTAATTTGTCAATTATTTAACAGGGAACAACTGTTAAATTTTCATGAAATTAACAGAAATAGCAAAAATATTGTTCTACTAAATAGTTAAGATTTCTGATTTAAAGTTACTGATAAACCATTCAAACAATTTTTACTTTCTTTTGCTTAACCATAAAAGGCCACAGTTTTGCCAAAACTAAAATAACAACGACTATGAAGGTATATTCTGAAGGGGAGGAGCGCCAAAGCATGTTCTGACTAATAGCATATTTTTCATCCCCTGGCACCTTTGAAAGAGACTACACTTGGTTTGTATATGTAAACAGTGGTATTAAAGAGATGTCATTACTTTATGGTATCAATCCATAATCACACAGTTAATTCTATACAGGTTTTGCCAAAAGAGAGAAGGGTAGGACAGTAATTTTAGTTTTTTCTCATTCTGGTGTGATTATTACTGACATCCGAAAAGATCAGAGCAGGAAATTCCAAAATGGCATTGCAAAATTATGTTAAAATATTATAAAGTTAACAGATAAATTTTCAATTCAAAGAAAAGCTAACCATTACCAAAATTTTACCAGCTATTCATATAGTCAGAAATCCTTAGTTTAGTTGAATTATGCCAGCTCTTACTGATCACTGTACTTATACTTACTTACTTGGAAGTACTTACTTGTGTTTCTAATAAGAGATCTTTACTTTTAAAGAAAGAAAAAAAAGGTTTGGTTATCTTGGTAAAAAATTATTGCCTCTTTTCATATAAAGGTATTCAAGACCCGTGTGACTGAAATTCATGGTTTTGAAAGAAGACAAATGATACTAACGGTAAGGAAAGGGAAAACGAAGCAAAAACATTCTATCTTGGTTTCTCTCCGTTCTGAATTAGCACCTTACACTCAATACTTACATTTATGTCTCTTTCATGTATTTCATCTACAATTACATGACTGATTCCTCGAATACCTGCTTCTAATTTTCTTAGTAGCACACCTTAAAAACAAAATCAGAGCATAAGCTGGGCATGTGTGTCTATGTTTAACAGAAAAAAGTAAGGAGGCATAGAAAGTACAAAGAAGCAAATTTTAGACACTCAACCAAAATAATCCCAGCATCTTTTTGGAAACGAATCATCTGTATTATTTAAATTATTAAAAAGGTGATACGTGTATTCTGAAATACATCTGTTTAATGAAAAGTTTTAAAAGATAAAACCTCTAATAAAATGAAGTTGATTTCACTTCTCTGAGTTATAACAAAAGCAGATATATCATAGACTACTTGAAAAAAAACACTAACAAAAGTCATATTTAAAAACAAGAAATCCTGACATTGTCTTCTTTATTAATTTCCAGCCATTCTATTTTCAACTCAAACAATACAACACAATCCCAAACCAAAGAATGAAACAAAACATGCTACTGACCTACAGTGCAAAACATTATACTAGCATGGGGACGGGGAAGTATAGACTCAAATCGAACACTATAGCCACAGCTTTTTCCAGGCTCTTCTCCTCTCTCATATGCAACTCGCTCTGCCACAGACACTGCACTGATTCTCCTGGGCTGAAACAAGAAAAAAGAAAATTTAAAAGCTATAAAATTACAATTACACTTACTAATCAGTGTCTAATTATTGCTAGTGAATCCATCTCATTGCCAGTTCAGAAGTCAAAAGAAACAAGAACTAACAGCAAGGAGAATCTTTAGGAAGCTCTAAAATTTATTAAAAACAAAACAAACCTCCTGCCTTCACTTACCATCTAATTTTATGGCAAATATGTAAAAAAAAAATTGCTGTTTCCCTTTGTAATATAAAGTGATTTCATACTTTTTATTGATGATAAAAAGGAAAGTCTAGAATTTCTTTACTACTGGCCCAAACTCTTAATGATATCCCAGAACAGTTTTCCAAAGTAATAGGAAATGGGAAAAGCATGCATAGGGAACTTGTCCATACTGGATAAACCTCAAGAAAATTATTTAACTGACATTTATGGGAATCAGGAAGGTGAACAATCTCCTTTCCCACAGTTATGGTAACCAAGCTTCATTTACTTATTAACTTATAAATCAAACAATTATTACACATTTGTATACATGCTATAGAAGGTCCTACAGTTAAGAGAAGCTGAATAAAGTCACTCCTGTTCTTGATGTGCTTAAAGAACGGGGAAAACTGAGTATCACTGTTTCAAGCAATAAACCCACAGAACCCTAAGGGGAATACATTTTTCTACAGGGCAAAATTTTATTTATAGGTAAAAGTTAGTATTTTAAGTGTCAGACCTTGATTTTTCAGAAAAGTTTTCAAAAGCATTCTAGTTCTTCTAAGGACAGAAAACGATCTTTGTTAGGGCTACCATAATATGCTCAAGATACAGCTATGGAGATACAGGCAGATATGACATTTACAAAGACTGAATCCCTGCCTTAAAGTTGCCCTGAAGTTGATTTTGAGAAAAAGTTCTCAGTGACAGTTGTAATTTAGTTCCTTGCTTGAGAAATCTTTGTCAGTTTCACATATAGTTAAGTACCCATGTTGATTTCCCAGGATAGGACATAACTAATTAGGACATCAGAGGTTCACAGAACTTTAAAAAGAAAAAACAAAACAACACAAAAAAACTTCACTAGATCTTCCAGTATCCTTTCAACTAACTCAAACAATGACTTTCTACTTCTCTAACACAACAGAACCCTTAGGGTATATGGCTAGTAACAAATACAGGTAAGTGTACAAAACAGTTCATACCTATCCTGTGTACAAAATAAGATAGAAGACAATGGTTAAGATGCCTTGCTAAACATACTCAGGTTCTGGTTTATAACTGTCAGTTGATGTGGCTTGACTTGCTCAACTATGCTAGTTGTTACTGACCATCCTTTTTTACTAAGATTATGTTTTTAATAGCTTTTTAAAATTAAATGGATAAGGATTTTCCCAACTAGGCCGTCATTATCTAGAATTTTTCATAACTTCAGCTTTTACACAGTAAAGTTCTGAAGTTTTACTTTCTGCAAAATAGATCAACTACTTAAATATATGTAGTTTTATACATCCTCATCCAGATTTAATTAGCGAGATAAAAATCCTGAAAAGTAATATTACACAAAATATTGCTCTGTAATATATTTTTCAGTGAATGTTAACATATTCTACCAAAGGTTCAAAGTACAAAATACAATCACAAAGTTTTCTTGCAAATGTTTTCCTGGCCCTTTCAAGAAGTTCCATGCATTCTGTACACAATAAGGTAAATGCCCAACACTATTATGTCCTTTGCCCATTTTTTTCCTTCCTAGTTTCCAGCATTTCTTCTTAATAGCTAGCTTCCAGAAGAACTTCATATCCATTAGGATATTTTAATCTTCAAAAGTGCATTTATATGCCACTGGGTACTTAAGGATTGCTTTATCACCTTGGGACTACTGTTAGGTCCTAAAGAACACATAGGGTGGTATCTGAGATTTCACTACAATTTCACACACTAAGATTACTTTCCAGATTACTTTCTAGAGTAGCCAGATGGGTTCCTAGGCCACATAAGTCCTGAAACCCAGAAGGGACAGCCTCTTCAGACATCAACTAATTCCATGGCTTTATCCCATATTATCAACAGTCCTTTCCGACATGAAAAAGTTAGAATGGCCATAACCCAAATATTCCTAGGGACTGGCAGAAAGATAAAAGGAAAAGGTAGAGTGATAACAAAGACAGGATTTTATAAATGAATACGGCTGCTAAATTATTATATTGATATTCCTTTTAGTTGCCAGTGTCTTGGCATAACTAGAAGGAAAAACCTAAAATTGTGGAACTGTAACCCCTACCAAACTTTGAAATCTGTTCTGTAACTAAATGATGCAGTGTATTTTGAAATTTATTGTTCTGTATATGTTATTTTTAACAATAAAAACAAACTCTAACCACACAGATACAGCTCCTAGTTAGGTTGGTACTTACCTGAGTTACTACAATATTACACTCTGCTGCTCGGTCATTCTGGATAAAGTCATCCAGAATGAACTGGGGAACCTGTGTGGTTTTACCACAACCAGTAGCACCTCGGATAATGACAACTGAATTTTGACTAATTGATTCCAGGATTTCACTTTCAAATTTCTTCACAGGCAGTAACTCTCTCTCCTGCAAAATCTGTATTAGAAAAGTTATACCTCAGTCAAATTTCTACCAACATATACATTAGAAACAAATGTTGTAATCCTAAAATTAAAAAAAAAAAGCAGCCTTTTCCATATTCTTACTATTCTTGTTTCTCCTTGTACATTCCACATACATTTCCTTTCTTCTAACACATTAGTGTTAAGTTTTTTCAGACAAATACTAAAAAACAGCGCAAAACAATTATTACCCCAAATTTCTCCACTTACATTGTATTACCTTAAGTGAAGTGAAATTCTCTTCTAGACACTTAAAACTCTTAAGAACTCTTCCCAGATGTAACTAGGATTAGCAATTTATTACAGATCTTTTATCTATTCTTCTAGAAAGAACAAAATATATAATTCATTGTCCTTTTGCCCATATAAAAGGTTCAAAAGCTCTGGGCACCATATGTCTAAATACTTCACAGACTTACTGCTTGCAAATCATGATCCTGTTCCAGCTGGTACATTAATTCATTCTTGAGATCCATGCTTATTTGTTCTGGAGTAGCCTATAAAATGGGAAGGTAACAACCAAACAGAAGCTTCAAACTGAATCCATTTTTTATCTAGACATCCTGATAAAATATATTCAAGAGTAAAACTCAAGACTCTGGTCTCAAAAACAATGCTGCACTCACATAAGCCAGGGGGCCCTCATCAATGTTGCTACTGGTCCAAGGATTCCAGTTGGACTGTGGCGGTGACCAAGGAACCACACCCATTTGGTTTTGCCGCTGAGATGGTTCAAAGTGAGCCAACTTGCCAATATTGAGTACAACTGGCACAGAAGGATCATCAGGCTATTAAAGAAAAAAAGAAAAAATAAAAAAGCAACACTATTAAGAGTTGCTTGTTGGACCAGAGAAGTGCTATGCAAAGGTGAACTAAAGAGCAGTATACTTACTGGCTGCATGATTTCAAGATTTAGCTCTTGAACAACATTTTGCAACTGGTGCTCTAAATCCTGAGAAAGGTTAACTTTATAAGGCTCCACCTACAGAAGAAGCATGACCATGAGCATCATGTAACACACATGTGACTACTATTCAAATTCACCATAGTGGTCTAAGAATACGTAGCTGACAGTAAGTTCACAATATTCCTAAAACCAACAATGAGTTATTTTAGTGAGAGAATTACTTCAATTACTTGCCAGGTAAGACTCCTGGAAGTATGAATTAAACATACTTAGCCAAATGCAAAAGCTAAATTAAATCTTACAATATCTCACTGGGCTAAGTCTAAAGACTCACGGTCTCTCCTTCCTTCTTCTTTGTAAGTCCAGAGTAAGCTTCAATAACTCCAAGATGGTAGAGTTGCCTGACAAGTGATAGGGCACAGGACTGTGCTGCCAATTTCTTATTTGATCCATGTTCACGTGCAAAAATCCCTGTAATGTAAGGTCCAGAATTACCGAAACCAAGGATAAATGCCCTGAGTAAGGAAACATCTTAGCACAAACAACTCAGAGCTTAGGTATAAAGAAGGCCCCAAATAAGAGAGTATGCAACAGGATCTAAGTTCTCTTTCATTCTTTTTGCTAACCAAAAGCAACTGCACAACAAATTATCAACTAAATAAACTGTGCATGATTAAAGGCTGATATTAAAACACACCTAAATTGACGTTATGAGAGCAAATAACCAATATCAACAAAACTGTCATTTTAGTATCACTTGGTGTCATGGTCAGGTTCATGTGTCAACTTGGCCAGGTGATGGTGCCTGGTTGTCTAGTAGGGCAAGTGCTGGCCTGCCTGTTGCTATGAGGACATTTCATGGACTTAAATCATGCCCATTTTGGTGGAATCCACAGCTGACTGTATTTACAATCTGCTAAGGGGAGTGCCTTCTGCAATGAGTGATGCTTAATCTAATCACCAGAAGGCTTTTAAGGGGGACTCAGAAGAGACAATCACTCTTCCTGCTTCAGCCAGTCAGCCAGCCTCTCCTGAGAGTTCGTTGAGGACCTTCATTGGAACTGCTAACTTATGGCCTGCCCTACAGATCTTGGACTCTTAATCCCCAGGGTTGCCCAGCCAGCATCTCCTAAGAGTTCGCTGAGGACCTTCATTGGAGTTGCCAGTTTGTGGCCTGCCCTACAGATCTTGGACTCTTACATCCTCATGGTTGCCTAGCCAGCCTCTACTAAGAGTTCGGTGAGGACCTTCATTGGAGCTACCAGCTCGCAGCCTGCCCTACAGACCTTGGACTCTACACCCCCACAGTTACATGAGACACTTTTATAAATTTTATATATACAGTTACTTCCTGCTAATTCTGTTTCTCTAGGGAACCCTAGCTAATACACTTGGCATTAAAGTAGAAAAAAATTCTCTTTAACATTTGAAAAGCAAAATAATCTAAAATGTACCCAGAGTGGTCATCCAGACAGGGGATGGCAAACATTTTCTGTAAAGTCAAGTAAATATTTTAGGCTTGGTGGGCTATATAGTCTGTCACAGCTCTTCAACTCTGCCTTTAAGGCATGAAAGCAGCCACGGACAATAATTAAACTAAGGCTGACAAAGTACAAGCCTGGCAACTCAGAATGGTTTTCACATTTTTAAAGAATTGTGAAAAATGAAAAAAAAAATTAACAATATGTAACTAAGGTGACCCACAAAGTATAAAATATTTAAAATCTGGCCCTTCACAGAAAAAAAATTTGCCATCCCCTTATGTAAACAAATGGGCAGAGCTATCTTCTAATAAAACTCTATAAAAATAGGCAACAGGCTGGGTTTGGCCAGAGGGCAGAGGTCTGTTGACCCCAGCAGTTACTCATACTCTTAAAGAAATGTACTATTAGGAAATTTCCTTTCCTCCAATAGCATTCAGCTTTAGAAGAGATGTCTAAAAAGCAAGGAGGGGTCACAAAGATTTCTTTCTGCCTAACTGGTCAAATTAGTCAAATGAATCCTGATGATATGATCAATGGGCTGGAAGAAGTCATACTACCTTTTCCCTTTATTCCTCAGTACCCTGTCCACTCAAAAGAACTTATTTTCAAAGCCTTGGACAAAAAAGTCAAAGATTTGATTTTATTAGGAAAGGCTTTCATATACTAAATTCAAATCATTCATGTTAGTTGCAGAGTTCTCAAGCTGGAAAGCATCTTAAGACACTTCTTTCAATCTGACGATAAATGAACTCATAGGATGTGATTTATTGACTATCACAAAAACTTGTTAGTGGCAAAAACCACCCAGGCATACAGGTATACTGCTTTCTTATCTTTCAAGCATAACAAACATAATGCCTTAAGCTTACTGCCCTAAGAATGAAGAACACAAGCATCATACTTTAATCTTTTTACTTCCTTTATAAATAACCCCAAATCTATTCTTAGGGTCTCCTCAAAGAATTTTCTCATTTTCTCTTCCTGATTCTATGACCCTTATATTCTAATTCTATCATATGATTTACTCCTTTCTAAATTTCACCTAGCTAGTTTTACCTGAACAAACCGAAAAAATGCTTCTAGGTAGAAAGATTAAAAAATGTTTTAAAGTTCTCTCAAATTGGCAGATTCCTACTGTCTGAAATATTATACTAACATGAATGATCTTTTTTCACATCCAAATTGGTAGACTGGGCCCTATAATTCATAATCACTAGTATTCTAAAATATCCTAGACATTACCATATATATCATATTCTTTCATGTAATACAGTTTACATAAATATGGCCCAAGACTTTTATGTGAAGATTACTGCTCTGTACAGACAGACTAACAGAGAAGCAGTTAATACTTACTTCTGCCCAGCTGCTTGATATAAATAGTCATTTCTGCAATAAAGCTCCTGTAACAACATATACAAATAAGATTAGGAGTTTCACTGTTAGAAATTACTAAATCCAGGATTCCCAAATCAGGCAGGCTTTCCAACTGCTTAGGCAAATCACAGCAAAAACACCACTGTAAACATTTATTCCTGTTCAATCCTAGAACAAATAAAGTACATAAACTTTAAATAATACACAACATAGTATGGCACAGCTATAATCAAAGTTGACAAGCCAATTGTTCTTGTAAAGAAAATATCAGAATTTTAGATTCTGTATTTACTTACTGTTTTTCAAAGATTGGCATCTGAATAGAACACAGTCAATGAAAAGGAATTTTGGTCTAAGAAATAAATTAAGCCCCAAACTCTTCAAATTATAGTTTGTAGTTATCTTTAAAGACCTTTACAGAAGCCACCCATTAATGACTTCAATCTGTTAAAATACACTGAATATATGCATTCATGAATATGCACGTGCCTGCGTGCACACACAAATACTCTGTGCTTAAAACTGGCTCCTGAGGCAGGATTCTGGGATCTGCCTGCAGTTGGAAGTAGCCCTGGGTAACAAAAATTTTAGCCAATTTATATCACATTTACTTAAGTCAAGTCCTGGAGAATAAAACACATTTTTTTAACGTTATAGTTAAAATTGCTAACAGATTCTAGGGAATGAATATAGGTTCTAGAAAGGGAAAAACTGCTCTCTAAAAACTGCATTCTGGTCTTTCCACTGCTCATGTACATTCTAACCTTGACCTTGTGCTGTGAATAAAAGGTTAGATAAACTTAAGAAAAAAATAAATGTTAGATTCCTTCCTATACCTCTTGTGAACTGACCTTCAGGCACAGCGGCTTCAGGGGTCAAAGGCCACTGGCTTTCAGGGGAACAACATCCACCCTTTCATTAATGACACCGATGCCAGTATGTTTCTCAGCCAGGCTTAAAGTCAGCACTCAATCTCATTCTCCTCCACCTAGGGGGAACAGCGACACCAGAAATCAGTTTACAATAGCTTCCCATGTGATTGCTTAGTTCAGCCTAAGCAGCAGCACATGTGTGAATGAACACAGACCTCTGGTGTTGCTGTCTGTTATGCCTTTTAAAAAAAGACATACAAGGAGCAATGCTGTCCTAGATTGCCAATGGAACTCCCAGCTGTCTTTGCTTTCCACGTTGTTATATCCTGAATTCTTCAATTATTCTTTGTATCAGAAGCCACAAGATACTAGTATCAAAAAAAGTTTACAATAAGCTTCAGACACAGGTATCTTAACTCTTAAAGTCACCAAGTGCGAGGCCAAATTAGTTCAGGACAAAATATTAAAGAAAACAAATCAACAACAAACTTATCTTTCCTCTATAACCTCTGATGGTTTTAAAACAATCTTCTGACACCAAAAACACATTTGAAAATTCAGGATTGAACAAAACAGTGGAAAGTAGGGAGAACCATGCTTTGAATGTTATTTTGACCACAGTGTGAAAGTTTTATTTCAGCTCTAGTTATTACAGGGTTGCTAGATGCATCCCAGAGAGAACACCTTGATTTTCAAGGAAATTTTTTAAATGTAATTTGAATAATTTATTTCATATAATTAAGGACAGCGAATTGAATCATCCAGAAGATTTCCATTACAACCTCTTTTCCCTTCCAATATAATAACCCCAAGAAGAGTCTAATCCATACGAGCCTTCCTGGGAGTAATAACTACTACACCCTGGAACGCTCTCAGGAAGAATAGCAAGCAGGCTGAGAAACAGACTGTCACTGTTACAATGACCTCCCTTTATCTTCAGTTTTATAAATTTAACAGAAAAAACATACGTTAATTTAATCCACATACAAAGACTGATGCTGTCCTTCAGCTTTATAAGACTTTACATTTTAACAATAGGACTCTTAAAGAGAACCGGCAACTTCAAAGCCGAAACAAAATTTACATGTACATCTAGATGCAATACAGTCTACCTCTGACATTCCAAAACTTAAGTGTCTAAACTGACCTATTAAAGAAATAATTCTTGAAGCTGCCTCTCAAGATATCACAGTGAAAAAAACACCTCTGGCTGGTTTTTAAATCAGTTATGGACAAACACCACCACTCACTGTGATGACTTCTGCCTCTTAAACTAAATGAGAACCTACAAGTCTGTATCACAAACACATTTCTGGAGAAGGGTGAACTCCTTACACAAGCTAAAATCATACATGTAAGTGAAAGCTATGCTAACATACAACAAATCAATGACAATCCTTCTGCAGAGTAATGTATCTTCTTTACACAATTCTCAGCTAATCTGCAAACTCAACCAGATAACACACAAAAAAACTAAAACACATTCAACAATGAATATTCCAAACAACTACAACTTACTATAGAATGAAAAGAGCAAAACAAGCAAACCTGTTGTGATCAGGACCCACTTGGGTGTACTTATATTCTCCTTGAATCTTTTCTTTTTGGAAATATTGGTTCAGACGAGCCTTAGCATTTTCCAAGGTCCAGTTTCCATGAAGCCCGGCATTTAAATCCACTTCTTCTGATTCTAGAGTCTGGTGAATCAATGATAATTAAATTCTGGTGTACTAATTTTAGTTTAGTTGTGTGCACTTTAGGTACAGAAATTTATAACAATATCTTCTTTGTACCATTATTTATACTGCAAAAGGTATGTATATATTTTTTTCACATGGGCAGGCACCAGGAATCAAACCCGGGTCCTCTGGCGTGGAAGGCAAGCATTCTTGCCTGCTAAGCCACCGTGGCCCACCCATCAAAAGGTATTTTTAATAGGTTCTAGTCCTAGTCAAAACTGAACAAGAATTAATTTTAATTGCTTCCTAAGGTCCAGTTACACAAAAAAGATATTAGTTAATATATTGCATTAAGTTGTTTTTAAAAACTTTGACAAATTTATTTTTGTGCTTGTTTTAACACTTTAAACATATTAAATGGAAAAATAAGCTGTACTATCAAAACATTTTACTATGAGTGCTTATGATATAAGGTTTCCTAAGATACATTTCCTAAAAGCAGATAAGGGCACGTCTTATTGCTACCAGGAAAAACACTATTTTTTTTCCATAGGTAAATCTAATGACCAGATCTAATGGGTAGGTTAAGTTTTACGGTGACTTGTATGAATAAGCAGTCTCAGATAGGAACTCACAAGTTTCTCCAAACCATTACTTTGTGAATATCCTAAACCTAGCTGTGAACTAAGTCCCAAATCACATTTCCAGAGGTGTAATACAGGCAACAGGCTTACCGCTTGTGCTTCTTGTTCCTCCTTCCGTGAGTAGTAGTCCTTTAAATTGGCTCCCCGATCCCAGGTGGGCCCAGGAGCACCATAGCCAGAAGCTCCAACTCCAGAATTATTTTCTATTAGAGAAAGAAAATCAGTGTTCTCCTGAGCAATCAAACTGTAAGAAGATCTTAAATATCTTAAAGAGAGGAATAAATTTTTATTTCGACACTCGTGATTGGAAATTCAAGGTTTTAATTCTTTGGCAAAGGGTTCAAAATGTCCATGACTTACTTGAAAAGTGAAGATGGCTATGTTATCGGTCTACTGCTGCAAATTCCAAGGCTTGTATGCAGGGGAAAGCTACTTCACTAGTAACTGATAATCTAGCGTACCTATCAATATACATTTGTTTTTCAACTTATACATATGTAATAACTGGCTAGGTAATAGAACTGTTTCTTTGCTATGACCCTGAAAAGAAGTTAATTGCTTATGCTGGTGCTGGAAATAAACAGAAGCTAAAGAGGTAAAACAGCAATGAATCTTTATTAGAAAGTAGAGTAAATAAAAATAGCAGCTATCATTGACTGGATATTAACCCTAATTTTATTACTTGCACTGCTTTTTCATTTACTCCTCAGAACAATCTTATGAGGTTGATACTACTGTTATTCCCAAATCATCAACACTGGATCTGAGACTGAAGTAATCTGATTCATATTCTAGCTCCTCTCCCTTATAGTATATATCCCCAAAAAAGTTTTGGCTATATCAAAGAGAGGAAAAGGAATTCAGCAATTCAGCAATAGTTTGGGTGCATAAGATATGAAAGAAGACTATATAATTGGTAGAAATAAGTGAGAAAAAAGGGCAGCACATAAGATCCTTTAACCACATGTGTAAAATCTATTCAGAGATCACAATTAGTAAAAACTAGTAGCACCAAAGAATTATGGTATACCACAGAATTTAAATGATCTGCCATATTTGAAAATTTATGAATTTGGGTTGTCTTTTAACATATTTTCACATAAAAAATTTACTGTAGTTAACATGAAAAAAAGGAGAGGTGGTGACTAAATATATTTTATTTTCTCAGTCATGCACACAAATTCAAGTTACTCACCTGCTTTAAGAGCCAGATGTGGAGGAAGAGGTCCTCCCATGGCTGCTGGTAAACCTCCACCAGTATCCGTTGTGGCATCAGGAGTATCAGGTGGGGGGGGTGCTACCTACAAGAGAAAGAGTCAAGGCAATGTCAGTGTTTTTGCCTTCATGGGGACTAGTAAATTATTTTAATATTTAAATAAGGCCCACATGTCACAACTCTTCTCTGTACAATATTAACATGGTTGTTTTTTAGTGGTAATGAAACTGTCTTAGCTCTCGTTTTAGGCAGAAATGGATCAAGAGCAGAAAAATTATTCCCATTCCTGATTGGTTATGTGTATTTCGTACCTCTATATATTTTATACACATATTTAACATACTGAATATTATAAATTATATTTAATATAACATACATATAATATAGTATGTACACAAATGTAATTTTTCCATAGAAAGTGGGATCAGTTTATGCTGTATGTAGTAATATACTTTTTCTACTCAATAGCTTCATGAACACATTCAAGACTCAACAAATATTTGTTAGGCACCTTCTACATACCAGACATTCTTCTGAATGATGACACAGGAGTGAACAAAAGGGACGGAAATTCTGCTCTCATAGAGCTATATATATATATTTTTTTTTTTAAAACATTTTTTATTGTGAAATATAGCATACAAAAAAACAAATTTCAAAGTACACTGTAACAAGTAGTCACACAATAGATTTCAGAGTTTGGTATGGGTTATAGTTTCACAATTTTAGGTTTTCCCTTCTAGCACCTTCAAGACACTAGAGACTGAAAGAAATGTCAATATAATGATTTAGCAGTCATACTCATTTGTTAAATCCAAACTTGTGATGGATAGTTAGGTTCTGGCGTTAACTTGGCCAAATGATTATGCCCAGTTGTCTGGTGAGGCAAGCATTGGCCTGACCATTGCTGCAAGGATATTTCATCACCGGTTGATAAACTGGAAGGCTGGTGTATTAAGTTATCAGTCAGTCCACTGCATGTGTGGCTGATTACATCTGTGGTCAACTAAGCCCTATCTCCCACAATGAGATACTCCAATCAGTTGAAGGCTTTTAAGGGAGAGAGATGCTTTCACTGCTTCTTCAGCCTGCAAGCCTCTCCTATGGAGTTTGTCCAGACCCTTCATCAGAGCCACCAGCTTCACAGTGTGCCCTATGGATTTTGGACTCTTCCATTCCCACGGTTGTGTGAGACACCTTTATAAGTCTCGTATTTACAGATATCTCTCGGTGGTTCTGTCTCTCTAGAGAATCCTAACACATGACTCATCTGTTGTAACTCCTCCTTTCATCCTTCTCTCAATCTTTAGAGGCTTTTGGCCTATGCCCATTCTAACCTTTTCATATTGGAAAGGGTGTCGACAATATGGGATAGGGAGATGGACTAGTTGATGTTCTTGGAGAGGCTGGCCGCTCTGGGTTTCTCACCCTCTGTAGGGTGAAAAACAGATAATCAGATATGTACATTTATGTAGACCTGAGTTATGTGGCCTAGGTAACCTTCTGGAGATTCTAGGTTTCTGGAACGTAATCTTAGTGCATGAAACTTTAGCAGAGTCTCAGATAGGGTCCTAGGTGTTCTTTAGTGTTGACAGGAATGGTTTTAGTTGGGGTTTGGCAAATACTTGCGTTATTTTTTTTCCTTCTAGTAGAATTTTACTTGAAATATTGAAAAGAAAAAAAAATCCTGAAAGTTTAAAACAAGTCAAACACCCTTTTTACACAAACAAAAACTTTACAGACGTCAACAGAAGTAATCCAGAGTAAAACCAAATTGTACAGATTTTCAGTGTAGTCTCCAAACAGCCAGAGAACACTAACAAAAGTCAATTCCATACACACTGGGCAAGCCACCCAAGAACTGTGCCCCAAGAAGCATTAACCTTCATTCCGTGCTGTCCTGAAGACTTGCACCTTGATTTTTCACACATTTTTAATAGTGTGTGCTCTCCACCGTGTGCAAATGCTTTGGAACTGTTCACACAGGATCGCTTACCCTCAAGCTGTGCCATTTCCCCAAGAGGACCTTTGATTCTGCTTTAGGAGTTTCATATAAATTAAAATCTTTATAAAATATTAACATGGAGGTGACACAGGATGCAACATATACAGTCAAATTACCTATATATTTAGTTATACTTTTTCTTTCAAGGTTTTTGCAACAGAAAGCTTAGTCTGTCCCTCTTAATAGTCAGTCGTACAGGTTTGAATAATCAGAACCCTGCCAGGACCTCAATATTTCAAAATTATTACCAAATACCTCCAGGGACAAGTCCATATTATTGAATTATGGCAGATTTACTATCATGAAGGAAAACAAGTGTAGCAGCCATCTAAAAAATGCTGAAGCACTGCCTCTGAATATGGAGAAGACTAGAACTACATAGGGTTTATGAAACCCTTGTGTTTTAATCCATAAACTGCTGGAATGTGATACCAGAAATGGAATGGCTTTTTAAAAGGGAATTTAGTAAGTTACAAGTTTACAGTTCTAAGTCTATGGAAATGTCCAAATTAAGAGTCCAGGGAAAGAGACCTTAATTCAAGGAAGGCTGATACATCTGGAACACCTGTCAGCTGGGAAGGCATGCTGGTCCCTTGCACCTAGGCTCTGTGCTTTCAGCCTCTGTTCCTGTGGGGATTAATCACTTTGATTCTCTGGGGATGGCTTTCATCTCTTGGCTTCCCTTGGCTCTCTCCATGTTCCGGCTTGCTTAACATCTCATGGTGATGTCTGCTGGGCTCCAAGCATCTCCAAACATCTGTGTCTCAGTTCTCCAAATGTCAGTATCGGTGTCAGCTCTGCTCTGAAATTTCTGTTGGCCCTCTCTCTGCTGGCTCTGAAGTTTCTGTCATTTCTGGTTCCCTCGGAAATGTTTCCTCTTTCAAAGAATTCCAGTAAACTAATCAAGACCCACCTAAAATGGGTGGAGCCACAACTCTACCTAAACAAACATCACACCCACAACTGGCCACACCACATCTCCATGGAGATAATCTAATCAAAAGTCCAAGTTACAGTACTGAATCAAGATCAAAAGAAACTGCTGCTCCCACAAAACTGGATCAGAATTAAAACATGGCTTTTCTGGGGTACATAATACTTTCAGGCACACCTTGTAATCAGCAGTATCTCGCTGAAGCTTGTGGAAGAGTAGCCTCCAGAATAGCCTCTTGACTCTACCTGAACTCTAAGCCACTGAATCTTATTTTGTTACAATGCTTTCCCTTTCTTGGTCAAGAAGGCAATGTTGATTCCATGGGGCCAGGGCCAGGCTCAACCCTGGAAGTCATGACCTACATTGTGAGGGAGACGTTCACACTTGGATTTCATGTCCCATGTAAGGGGGAGGATAATGATTTTACTTGATTTTACTTGCAGAGTTGAGCCTACAGAGAAAGAGTGAGGCCACATCTGAGAAACTGAAGAGGTTTTCTGGATGTTAACTCTTAGGCATAACTAGAGGTAGATTTAGCTTCTCTGCTACAGAAAAAGGTTGCACAAGAACAAGCCTCAAGGCCAAAGGCTTGGCCTACTGACTCGGGAGTTTCTAATGTCTGAGAGAGTATCAGGGGTTTCCCCAGTGGAAAAACTTATTAGTTCCACATTTTTCCCCCATCCCTCAAAGGACTTTACCAATACTTTTAAATTATCTGCTCAACATATTCTGGGATGTATCTAGGTATTACATTAAGCTATACAGAATTACAAGTCCTCATTTCCATTCTGGGCTCCATGTACTTGAGATGTTTTAATAAGCTATCCAATCAGGCTGAATAAGCTTATGTGCTGCAGAAAATATAGGTTTTGGACAACCTAAACCTCTTCTCCTTTGGTCTCATACAGCAGGTGAAGTTCTCAAATACTAATGATGTCATCTTTACCCCTGTATTCTGATTTACCTTAGTCCTAACCCAAAAGACTTTGTTGTTATCTCTAACTGAAGACTGATAGATCTCTTTTTCGGTTTCCCTACAGTTGCTGCATGTAGCAATGCTGACTTTCAGAGCTGCAGATCTCCAACTCTGAATTTTAGGTGTTATATAGGTAGCCAGAGTTCCAAGGTGATACAAAGTTATACATATATAACACAGCATCTCAAAATCTAGAAACATTTACAGCTCGAAAATAAACGTGACTTGTTATAAGAGTTTACAACCTAGGCCCCAATTTTCTTATAAGTACTTTTCAAAAGAGCCCATACAATATTTGTTCTTTTGTTTCTGGCTTATTTTGCACCACATAATGTGCCCAAGGTTCATTTACCTCATTTTATGCCTCACAACTTCATTCCTTTTTGTAGCCACACAGTATTCCATCATATGTATATACCACAGTTTACCATTTATCCTTCAGCCACTTCCTTCCATTGGGCGTTACGTATAATGTCTACAGCCAGTGATCCAAGTCTCACATTAACCTCTTAGCTGTACAATCATCAACACTCTCAATTTTAGAAAATTTTTACTGCTCCAAAGAGAAAAATAACTGAACACACCCTTAGCAAACAGAAAATCCAAACCTCTCCTTAACTCCTCATTCCCCCCCAATTATCTACCCGTGAAACTGCTGTGGTACTACTGACGTCTTCCTGTTAAATATAGACCATAGCCAGCAATAGTAGTTTTCCCCCCATACCCATTTATTATTTTACTCTTTGCACAAGAGTCATACCTTTGAAGTAGTTCATGCAAGAACTTATTTATATTTGTAATATTAATCAGTATAGTATTAATTGGTGTAGTATAAATAATTAACTTGCTTATATTTCAATCATGTTCACCTTCAGTATGGCAATATTACTTATAGATACACTAATGAACCACCCTCACTTCTGTTCATTCCCCTACATTTAAGTTCAACTTCAGTAGCTTAAATATTTTCACCCATCTCCAGCTTCTGTGCATCTCTAAGTTCCCTATACTCTATATTATAAGCTTCTGAGCTTACGTTCACCAAGGTCATAATAGCAAAATCATACAGTATCTACCCTTTTGTCTGGCTTATTTCACTCCAGGATCATCCATGTTGTCATATACTTCAGGACCTCATTTCATCTTATTGCTGCATAATATTCCATCACATATATATACCACATTTTGTTGATCCACTCATCTATTGATTAGCATTTGAATTGTTTCCATCCTTTGACAACTGTGAATAATGCTGCTATGAACATCAGTCTGCAAATAAATGTCTGTCTGTGTCACTGTTTTCAGTTCTTCTGGGTACATACCGAGCAGTGGTACTGCCAGGTCACAGAGCAACTCAACATTTAATTTTCTAAGGAATCACCAAACTGTCTTCCATAGTGGTTGTACAATTATACATTCCCACCAGCAGTGTATAAGTGTTTCAATTACTCCACATCCTGTCCAATATTTGTAGTTTCCTGTTTAATAGTAGCCATTCTTAAAGGTGTAAAGTGATACCTTCACTGTAGCCTTGATCTGCATATCCCTTAAAGCTAATGAAATATGAGTATCTCTTTATATGCTTTTTAGCCATCTGTATTTGCACTTTGGAAAAATGTCCATTCATATCTTTAGCCCATTTTATAACTGGATTGTGTGTTCTTTTGCTGTTGAGTTATATATTTTCTTTATGTATACAGTAAATCAAAACTTTATCTGATATGTGATTTCCAAATATTTTCTCCAACTGAGATGGCTGCAGATTCATCAGCCTTCTTGAACCCAGGTATATTTCCCTGGATGCCTTATATTGGACATTTTTATAGCTTTGTGTAATGGTTTGAAAGGATGATGCACCCTAGAAAAGCCATGTTTTAATCCTAATCCATCTTGTGGAGGCTGCATTTTTTTTTAATCCCTATTCAGCACTGCAGATTGGAAGCTTGATTAGATTATCTCCACGGAGACACAGCACATCCAAATGTGGGTATTAATCTTTGATTAGAGGATGATGTGACTCCACCCATTTTAGGTGGATCTTGATTAGTTTACTGGAATATTTTAAAGGCGGGAACCCGTTCTAGTTTGCCAGCTGCTGGAATGCAATATACCAGAAATGGAATGGCTTTTTGAAAGGGAGAATTTAATAAGCTACATGTTTATAGTTCTAAGGCCATGAAAATGTCCCAATTAAAGCAAGTCTATAGAAACATCCAAATTAAAGTAAGTCTATAAAAATGTTCAATGTAATCCCACAGGGAAAATACCTTGGTTCAAGAAGGCTGATAACATTCAGGGTTTCTCTGTCAAGTGGAAAGGCACATGGCAAACACGTTCAGGGATTTTCTCTCATCTGGAAAGGCACATGGTGAGCACAGCATCATTTGCTAGCTTCCTTTCCAGGTCTCTTGCTTCTTGAAGCAGCCCCAGGAGCATTCTTCTTCATCTCCAAAGGTCACTGGCTGATGAACTCTTCCTTTGTGGTTCTGCAGTGTTCTAAAGCTTTCTCCAAAATCTTCTTTTATAGGATTCTAGCAAACTAATCAAGACCCACATACAACAGGTGGAGACTATCTCCATCTAATCAAGTTTAATACCCACAATTGATCGAGTCATATCTCCGAGGAGATAACTTAATCAAGTTCCCAACCTATAGTGCTGAATAGGAATGAGAAGAAACTGTTGCTTCCACAAGGTTGATTAGGATTAAAACTTGGCTTTTTTTAATCCTAAAAAAACTTGGCTTTTCTAGGGCACACAGATCCTTTTAACCAGCACAGACTCCAAAAAGATATGTTCTTTCCAAATGCAAAATACTATCATTCCATCACAATATCACAAAGCCTTAAACCATTTCAATAACAATACGAATACAATACAAAGTCAGAAACAGTACAGAATCTCATCAAAGTCAGCTATAGGAATAGTCCGTCCTAAGGTAAAATTCTCCTATGGCTCTAGACCTGCAAAATTCGGAATAAGCTATCTGCTGCCAATACACAAAAGAGGAACAGTCATAGGCTACATATTTCCACGTCCACAGGGAGAAATTGAAAGGAACACAGGGGTCAACAGAACCAGTTTCAAAAACCTACAGGACAAACTCCATTAGATTTTAAGGTCTAAGAGTCATTTATCTTTGGGGATTTTGAAAGCAGCAGTCCCACCCTTTCCAACGGCCTATGCAGCCATGGCCTCTCTCCAAATGCAACCTTGGGGGACATTGGGGCAGTCACCTTATTCTCAGCTCACCCTTTCAAAGCCTTGGGGCTGCATCCAGGTTCTCTGCCATCTTCTGGGGCACACGCTCAGCCCTTCCACAACAATGTGGTGGCAGCCAGGCTCTTCCGAATCCCCAAGGAATGTGCTCCATCCTCTCCAATGCCTGAGGTGGCACAGCTTTCCACTGCAAGGAGGTAGAAAGCCCACCCTCTGCCTTCTAGGCAAATTTATTCTCTTCAAGTACTTGGATGGGTCCTCTCCTGGCCCACGGTTTCTGGATTTCAGACCTTAGTCTCCATGGTTCTGCCTCCAAAGACATTTTACCTTCATTTTGTCCCTTTTCTGAGCCTTTTAGTCCAGACTGGCAGCAATTCCATTTATACAGATCCCACAGTACTCTTGTTGGTTTTCTATGCATTATGCTCAGGGCCATGCCTATCAGACATAGATCCTTCCTGGATAACTCCATTTCCAATCCTGTTTTTTTCTATAATGGCTGACTACTTCTGTGTTTGGTTAAATCCTCATATGGGACACTGTTCTCTTGGGTCTCCCTTTCTGCAAGCCCAGAATTTTCCAGACCACCCATTTCTGGTTTCTTTATACCCAAAGTTCAGTTCTCAGCTTATCTCTTTCCTGTCACATTTCGCTATAATCTGCAAGGAGAAACCAGGTTGCATTTTCCATATTTAATTGGGAAATCTCTTCTGCTAAATATCCATGTTCATGGCTTTTAAAATCTGCCTTCCAGACAAAGCCAGCAGTCAATTTTTCCAGATCATATGTCATTCTAAAACAAAGATTGCCTTCCTCCCAGTTTGTAATAACACACGCCTCATTTCTGTCTAGAACCTCGTCAGAGGTAGTTTTAGAGTTCACATTTCTACCAACAGCCTCTTCAAAGCATTCTAGGCCTATCAAGCTCTTCACAAGTCTTTTAGAATCTTCCCCTTATCCATTTAAAAAGCTGTTCCAATACGTTTGGGATTTGCAAACTGCAGCACAACCCCACTTTTCTGGTACCAAAATCTGTTCTAGTTTGAAAGCTGTCAGAATGCAATTACCAGAAACAGAATGGCTTTTAAAAAGGAGAATTTATTAAGTTGCAAGTTTACAGTTTTAAGGCCATGAAAAGTCATACCCTAGAAAAAAAACTGAGTACCCTAGAAAAACCATGTCTTAATCCTAATCCAATTTTGTGGGAGCAACTGTTTCTTTAATCCCTATTCAACAATGTGGCTGGAATCTTTTGATTAAATTATCTCTATGGAGATGAGACTTAACCAATTGTTAATTAACCTTGGATTAGAGGGAGATGTGACTCCACCCATTCCAGGTGGATCTTGATTACTGGAATCCTTTAAAATAAAGGAAGCATTCTGGAGAAAGCTTCAGAATGATGAGATTCTGAGAGAGCGGAGCCACGAAAGGGTGATGAGAGCAGCAGAGACAAAGAACTACAGAGACCACCAGCCAGCGACCTTTGCAGATGAAGAAAAAGAATGCCCCGGGGGAGCTTCATGTAGCAAGAGGCCTGGAGAGGAAGCCAGAAGATGTCACCATGTTTTCCATGTGCCTTTTCAGTTGAGAGAGAAACCCTGAACTTCATCGGCCTTTCTTGAGTGAAGATAACCTCTTGTTGGAGATTTAATTTGGACATTTTTATAGCTTTGCTTTAATTGGGACATTTTCTCAGCCTTAGAACTGTTAACTACCAACTTATTAAATTCCTCTTTTTAAAAGCCATTCCATTTCTGGTATATTGCATTCCAGCAGCTAGCAAACTAGAACAGGGTCCAAAGGGTGGAATAATGCTGGTTTGACACTATTATTACCATAGAAAAGCCATGTCCTTTAATCCTCATCCAATATTGATGGGAGGAATCTTTTTTATTGTTTCCAAGGAAATGTGACCCACTCAGTTGTGAGTGGTAATCTTTGATTAGATGGTTTCCATGGAGATATGACTCTACCCATTCAATGTGGGGTTGTTTACTGGAGCCCTATAAAAGGGAACCATTTTGGAAAAACCTTTAGAACCACCAGAACCAACAGAGATACCAGAATCGACAGAGCCCCTGGGAAGCTACTGAAGAAGACTTATGAAATGAGGAGAGAAAGCGAGAAGACATCACCATGTGCCTTTTCAGCTGAGAGAGAAACCCCGAACTTCATCAGCCTTTTTGAACCAAGATATCTTTCCCTGGATACCTTAGATTGGACATTATTATAGCTTTGCTTTAATCTGGATATTTTCACGGCCTCAGAACTGTAAACTTGCAACTTAATAAATTCTCCCTTTTAAAAGCCATTATGTTTCTGGTATATCACATTCTGGCAGTTTTCAAACTAAAACAGCTATCTATTTCAGCACTATCTACTAGTAAAAGAATGAGGAAAAAAACAAATGTTTATCAATAGAGGCTAGTTGAATAAACTATGGTACTATGAAGTGAAAAACAGGTAGGTGGAGAAGGAAAACTGAATAATAAGACAACTGTATAAGAAATGAGAGTTCAGGTAAAGCGTATTTGTAACTTACATATACATATGCATTACTTGCTCATAATTAGAAAAAGGCTGAAAACAAAACAAAACAAAAAACCTTGGAGATGGAGAACAGGATGGAAAAGGCAGGGATAGAAGCCACACTTTCCTGAATATATTTGGTTTTGTAGATTTAACTGCAAAACTATGTGATGAGAAAAAGGACATATGAAGCTAATACCCTTGGAGTCCTAAATTTGAGTTTAGGAAGCATCAGTTTGAACTCAAAATATATTTTATCCCTAGCTCTGTACATTGTAAAGGCTAAAATAATTGCCAATCTGGTAGCAATAAACATGTCTAACACCTACCCAGCTCATGGCCTCTAAAAACCAACCCTCATTAAAAAGAACCAGGGCTCCTGAGGAAATGGCTGATTCCAAGTCAGGGATAGGAAAATTCAATTTGAAATATGGTAAACCAGAAAGCAAGAAAGTGATCAAAGGTTAAAGGATTCAAGGATCAAGCTGAAGAGGTTGCTAGTAGCCAGAAATGAGTCAATTTCAGCACTGAGGGAAAAGAAAGGATTAAAATACATTTTATATTTGAATCAAAGAGTTCATAATGATTCTGGAAATAAAAAATAAAAACTAGGTGAACACCTTTGGAGGATACTAAGGATTAATTTTTTAAAAAATTGTTAAATTAATGGCAAGAATCAAACATTTGTTCTGCTTTCCTTGTATGAACCTGTTTGAATTATACTTCAAGGTGACTAATTATGGACAAAGAGAAGTTTCTTTTTATAAAAGTATTCCAACTAAAAATCACAGGCACTCCTAATGAAATAGATTTATGAGGTGATCATCATAGCCTCCTTTGCATTTAGAAACAAATAGGTCACTTTTGGCAAGTGCAATCTGTACAGCTAAAAGGCAAACACCAGATGGAATATGATTTAAAAAAGGGTTTGGTTGGGATGGAGAGGTGTAGTGTAAAGATGGTAGGTAAAAGTATACGTAGGCTTGTGATATGAATTTTTTTCTAAATTCATCCATTCATCATTCTTCATTCAACCAAAAAACATTTAAAGACTTGTCATAAAATCAGGAACTATATACTAGATGCTGGGGACAGAGCAGTGAACTTACATTCTAATACAATCACCCTGAGAAAAAATTTAGTGTAGAACAGCATTTCTCAACAGTAGAACTACTGACATTTGTGACTGGATAATTCCTTGTTATAGCAGGCTGTCCTGTGCATTGTAGGCGTTTCAGCAGCATCCCTTACCTCTACCTATTAGATGTCAGTGGTGCCCCTCTAGACACTGATAAATATCGCATGGGAGCAAAACTGTCTCCAGCTGAGAACCAGTTGATTACAGCACAATAAGTGTAATGGAGAAAAGGGAAGTAGTGAAGGTGCAAGAATGGCAGCGGATTTGTAATTTTAAATAGGATGGCTGGGAAAGACCTCATTGAGAAGATGATATTTAAGTAAAAACCTAAAGGTGAAGGAGTAAACCCTGATGGATATCTGGAGAAGAGCACTCCAGGCAGAAGAAAACTAAGTACAAAAGTCTTAATCAAAAAGGTGCTGGCATATTTGAGGAAATGCAAAGCCAAAGTAGCTGGAATAGAGGAAGTGAGGGAGAATAGGAAATGCATGGTTGGAGTATTTAATGGGAAAGAGTTAAGCATATTAAAATATTAATGAGGAAAAGACTGTAGAATACTTTCTCAGGAATGGTCAAATAAGCTCCTACTAAATTGATCCTCCTGCAGGTAATAACAGTAGAACTACAAAACAGCAACTATATCAAAGTACTGAGGAGTGGACAAAAGCAGGCAGAACTCAGAGGAGAATTGAAATAGGGAAATAGAGCATAGTAAGAGTGTAATTCCTGTATTTTTATGGCTTTAGTCTAAAGGAAAGCTATTTGAGGCTGCTAAAACATCCACAGAAAACCCAGTCCTTCTGGCCCAGAGAATCAGAGGATAGAGTTTGAAGGAACAAACTCTCTGCTAGAAAATGAGGAGGGAATCTTGGAAAGGTCAGAGCCAGAAAGGGAGCACACCACATGCTGTGTATAAACTCTGCTAAAATCTCTAGCTAAGCTCTGAAACACACATGTGTACATTGTGTGGCAAACTCCAAGCTGTCCAACAAAGGATCAGAGAACTGAAGTTAGATTTGAGCTGATACTGAAGAGACAGCATTTGCAGTTTGAGTCCAATCAAATTAGTTTCCTGATAAATCAAAAACGAAATCAAAATTCTCTAACAAATAAGGTATCAGTGGCTGAGAGGCTTCAAATAGAGTCGAGAGGCTACTCTGGAGGCTACTTTATGCAAGCTTCAGCTAGACATTGCTACTCATCATCAACCAAAACCATTCCTGCCAACCATAAAGAATACCTAGGGCTCTTTCTAATATTCAACAAAGGTTTCATGCACTATGATTATTTTCCAGAAACTTACAACCTCCAGATGGGATCCTAGACCACATAAGTGCTGAAACCCAGAGGGGCCAGCCTCTCCAGAACATCAACTAGTTCCATCCCCCTATTCCATATTACTGACAGTCCTTTCCAACATGAAAAAATTAAAATACCCTTGAAGGTTGTGAGAAAGATCAAAGGACGAGGTGGAGTTATAACAGAGAAGAGAGAATTTAACAAATGAGTATGACTGCTGAACATTACCTTGATATTTTAGTATCCAGCAACTAGTAGCAGCTAGAAGTAAAAACCTAAACTTGTGGAACTGTAACCCACATCAAACCCTGAAATCTGTTCTATAACTAGTTGTTGTGATGTGCTTTGAAATTTATTGTTTTGTATATGCTATTACACACACACACACACACACACACATACACACACCCCAATACTCTCCAGAGGAATAAAACATTACTTGGATTCTCTACCATATAATATCTACAATGTTCCTGATACACTCCAAAATTACTTGGCAAACTAAGAGGAAAATGTGATCCAATCTCAAGAGAAAATACAATCAAGAGACTGATCCTGAGATAAACCAAATGTGAGAATTAACTGTTAAAGATTTTTAAAGCAGCTATTATAACTATGCTCAATGGCACAAAAGAAATCCATTTATTATGAACAGGTGCTTATAATGAAGAAAAGAAATGCCAGCAGAGAAATAGAATCTGTAAGAATGAGCTGGAAATTTTGGAAATGAAAAGAGCATCTGAAATAAAAAATTCACTGATGGACTTAACAGCAAAGTAGAACTGACAGAGAAAATACATCAGTGAATTTAAAGCTATATCAATAGAAATGATCAAATCTGAAGAACAGAGTGAAAGCCAGAGGAAAAAAAAGAGAAACTCAGCTACCTGTGGAATAATATCAAAGATTTAAGACACATTTTAACATACAAGTCCAAGGAGAGGGGTAAAATGGTGTGCTGGTTTGAAAGGAAGTATGCCCCCTAAGAAAAGCCATGTTTTAATATAAATCCCATTTCATAAAGGTAGAATAATCTCTATTCAATACTGTATGTTTGAAACTGTAATGAGATCATCTCCCTGGGTGATGTGATTTAGTCAAGAGTGGTTGTTAAACTGGATTAAGGGACGACATGTCTCCACCCATTTGGGTGGGTCTTGATTAGTTTCTGAAGTCCTATAAAAGAGGAAATATTTTGGAGAATGAGAGATTCAGAGGGAGCAGCACCACGAAGCAGAGACAACCAGCCAGTGACCTTTGGAGATGAGGAAGGAAAATGCCTCCCAAGGAGCTTCATGAAACAGGAAGCCAGGAGAGAAAGCTAGCAGATGATGACATGTTCGCCATGTTCCCTTCCAGCTGAGAGAGAAGCTCTGACTGTGTTCGCCATGTGCCTTCTCATTTGAGGAAGAAACCCTGAACTTCATCGGCCTTCTTGAACCAAGGTATCTTTCCCTGGATGTCTTTGATTGGACGTTTCTATAGACTTGTTGTAATTGGGACATTTTCTTGTCCTTACAACTGTAAACCTGCAACTCATTAAATTCCCCTTGTTAAAAGCCATTCCGTTTCTGGTATATTGCATTCCGGCAGCTAGCAAACTAGAACAAATGGGGATGAAATATCTGAAGAAATAATAACTAAAACTTTTCCAACTTTGGTGAAATACATCCATTTACATATTCAAGAATCTCAGCAACCACACACAGGATAAATACAAAGAAAATCATGCCTTGTTACATCATAGTTAAACTGCTAAAAACCAGAGATAAAGAAAAAAGACTGAGAACACAACATATTATATAGGGGGAAAAATGACTTAATACAGCTGATTTTTCATCAGAATTAATGGAAGTAAGAAAACAATGGAACCATACCTTTAGAAGGCTGAAAGAAAAAACTGGGACCCAAGAATTTAATATCCAGTGAAAATATTTTTCAAGAAAGTTAGTGAAATAAAAATAATTTCAGATTAAACAAAATTAAAGAAGCTGCCTCTGGCAGACATACTCTACAAAAAAAACACTAGAGAGGAAGAGGTTTAAAAAAGATATAGGTCATAATAGGTGGAGCACTCACCAAGACTTCACATATTTGAAAGATATTTGAAACATTTTCATAGCCAGAAAGAATCTTAAAAGATCATCTTTTCTAATCCCTTCATTGTACAGATGGGCAAGCCATTGAAATTAAAGGCTTTAAGAGCCTATAATTACCTAAAACAATCAGTACTAGAAAATAAGTCTCTTGACTTATAGGCCAAAGCAATGGAACAAAGTAAAACATTTTTACCTGTACAAACAAGTCACAATAAAAAAAAAAAATCAGTGAAGAAAATGACCCTGTTGAAACTGGTATAGATATTATTCCTAAACATTTTATAAAAACTGAACCTCTCATTTTAATTTATCTAAAGGATTTACTTAAATCATAATGTGAATCTTTTTTATAATGTCAAAATTCTATTTGTTTCTTTAATCAGAGGAGAAACAAAGTTTATTTCTTAAAAAAATGAGGGATATTCATTGTATATTTACATAATACATTTAAACCAGTCATGGTACCAAAAATACTAGAATTGAAGCCAAGAAGTAAGGGATGATTATGATTATGGAATCATTATATAGATATTCCTTTTTACCTTCTGGTATATTGAGTAGATAGACGGAAATACCCAAAGTACCTGAACTGTAATCTAACTGCCTTGATCTCTGATAGTGATTGTATAGCCTTTATCCTGTGCCTGTGATTGTAAAAACCTTGTAATTGACCCTTACTTACACCTGCTTTATGTGTTTTTTTTTTTTTTACTTTGGAGTCTTCTGATCACTAAAGACAGTCGCTAATGTTTATTAACAAAGGGACTTGGGTCAGCCCAGAACTAACCAACCCCCAGTTTTAAGTTGGTAACTGAAGCTGGATCTAACCAAAATGGGCCCACCTGACATGTGCAGTAGGTTAGACTTTAGCCTATAAGTCACCTATACCTCATTATAATACTAAAAATCATGCCCATCATCAGACTAAGTACACCATTTTCTTACATATGTTCTGTGACTAAGTATATAATCAATCTGCGCATGCTCAATAACTGAATCACCTCTAATTACATCATCTAAAGCCACTGAGCTCATTATCTTAAAGCCAGCCCATCTTTTGATATTATAAAACTATCAGAATTGCTACAGTTCAGGAGACAGATATTTTGGCTGATAAGCTCCTGCTTTGCAACTAGCAATAAACTGTTTCTCTCTTTGAAATCCTGGCGTCTCAGGAATTGATTATTGAGTGTAATGGGCAAAAGTCCACTGCCTTTGTCTGGTAATAGAATGATAACATTTCACTGCATGAAATATTAATTTTTCCCTGCTATTTATAGAAGTGTTAAAAAGACCAAAAGTTTTATGTAAAGTGTTTGATTTTCATATTGCTTAAAATGTTATCTTTGGGAGCACATGGTACATAACAAGCTCTGTTAAATCTGATGCATGAATGAACTAAATATATAAAACCATAAGACAGAGATAAAAAGAAGTGCTTAAGCTCATAAGACAAGTATATAATAAGAATGAAATGCAAAACTTCAGAAACTTATTTCAGTGCTAAGAAAACAGCTGCCAAGGTTTACTAAGGAACACATTAATATTTGAAAACAGTTAAAAATTATTACCCTGGGTCTTCATACATATTGGGTTAACATAACCTTACAACTTACACATCTATGTGTCTGACCATTAGTACTTACTCCAATAGCTGGGACTTCTTCACTCTTTACTTCATTTATTCGAACCAAATAGTTAACAAAGTCTCGGGCAGCGTTACTCTGTGCGTCTTTTTTATTGGTGGAATTGCCCATGCCAGCATAATTATACCCTTCTACCCGAACCTTTAACAACCAAGAAAAAATGTATCAGAGATTGACCTGGGTAATTCTGAGATTTAAAAAACTGTTAATTCAACAATCCATTAAGAGAAAACAAACAGTTATTATAAATATACTCTACAAACAGATTGAAAATAATAAACCTAAGAGAATTCATGGGCTACCTTACTGAAAAGCTTTAATCATGTTATTCAGTGATAAGCTAACTCCAAAATAAGAATATTAACTTATGTAGCACAGATAGTCTCTTCTCATATAACAGAACATTTCACATAAAAATCTGATTTCATAATACCCAAGAACAATCTCTGTTTATAATTCTTTCAAGCATTTTGATTTTAACGAACAAGAACTGTCTACTTTCTACAGGAATTACTTAATAAACAGGCAAATAGCTGCTCCAACTTCTCTAATCTGTACCTCTGGTACTGAAGAAGCTGAGGATGATACAGGTTTGAATTGGAGTAATTTACCTAATAGATTGTTTTAAAAATAATGCTCATTTGAAAATGATCTGTAATGAAATAGAATAGGAACTACTATTCTCAACCTGCAACAAATAACATATTCAAACAGAAAACACTCCTTTTCTTTTAACCCCAAAACAAACTTCAAAAACCACATAAATGTAAACTTATTCTTTAGTACCTCACACATGAATTTCTGCCTGTTTTTGTTCCCCACTGCTCTAATTTCGTAAGATGGGGTCATCTTCCTTTTGCCACACCAGGCATACAGAAAATTTTTAACGTCACCCATGATTCAAGTGTCTTCTTCAGACCTAAGGAAAAAAAAAAGTAGTTAGAAACTGCTTTTAGAATTAACCAATAACTAGAAATCACTGAAAATTTAAGGTACAGGATATTCTATCACACCAACATTAAAACTGCCTATGAAGAAATTTTAATGACTTAATTGGAAAGTTTATGATATGCTACAAGAAAAAGCAGGCTACAAAAATGTACGATTTTAACTACAAAAAAAGTACATCTGCATAAATCAAATTAGTAAAAATATTCCAACTGGTTATCTTTAGGTGACAAGGAATTATTTTTATCTTTTTTAAAAATAATTTTTAAATTTAATTAATATTGAAGGTAATATCACATTTTCTACAGTGAGCAACTTATGTGTTTTAACTCAATTCCTCATAGCAATGGTAGGTATTTGGCAGATATGTAACATCTTTTTACAAAGGAAGAAACTGGGCCTTAGATAGGTTAAGTAACTTTTTCAAGTCACCAACTCTGGGGGCCTAAATTCACACTTAAACTACCATATTAAATAATAGCCATCATTTTGTGTATAAATCCAATGGTTTGTTCTCAATCTGATAACGCCTGCTAGTAGACCGCCCTTAAGGTTGTATATTATTAAGTCCTGTGACGGTGTGAAGGAAGGATCAGGTACTTAAAGCTAATCCATTCCTGTGTGTACAAATCTACTGTAGGTGGGACTGTTTGTTCAGGTTATTTCAGTTGAGGTATGCCCCAGGTGGGTCTTAATCCTCTTACTGGAGTCCCTTAGAAGAGGTGAAACCATAGCGAAGCTAAGACAAAGAGAGAGAGCTGAGAGAGAAAAGCCAGGGAAGGTGAGAGAAGCTGGAAGCAACAAAACCCTGGAGAGAAGGGAGACACTAGCAGATGTTGCCACATGCTTGGCCATGTGACAAGAGGAGCTGAGGACTCTGGTAGCCAGTCTTCAGGGAGAAGGTATCATCCTATTGATACTCTGATTTGGACATTTTCAAAGCCTCAGACCCTAAACTTATAAACTAATAAATACCCACTGTTAAAAGCCAGTCCATTTCTAGTATATTGCAGTTTGGCAGTTTAGCAAACAAAACAAGTCCAAATGCAGTAAGTATTCAGTACTTGAACTGAAGACAAGAACCTATATAGCTCAAATATTTACATGTTTCTAAAGTATCCCTAAATGTCCAATTAGCCCTAAAATGGCCTTGTCACTTTGACCTCTCCCCTAAAGAATACATGACTTTACAAGTGCTCCTGTATAAGCCACCTCTCTCTTCTAAGACACCTGTACCAAATTATAAAAATTAAAAAAAAAATTAAATATAGTAGAAAAGCCTATTGAGAGAGTCCTATTTCCTACTTTGCAGGTATCTTTTTTCCTATTCTTAACACAATGGAAGTAATAATGTAAGGAAGAACGACCATTACAAGGGAGAAGACTTGGTTTTATCCTTGCCACTTGCTTGAAGGTTTGCTATTACCACTACACTGCTAAAAATCCTCTGGTGCGGTTTCATCACTCTGAAAAAAAAAAAAGTCTCTTGTCTGAAGGCATGGGAGTTGAACCAATTCTCTCCTTTAGGCCTTGCTACTTGTAAAACTTGCAGATACCAAGTTTCTTGAAGTGCAACATTTATTTGTTAGAGTCCCCCCTTTACCCCAGCTTATAGGATACCAAAATAAATGGAGCCTACAAATCTAACATCTGAGTCATAACTATAAGCAATTTACCTGAAACCAGATTTAGACCAGAGAAAATATGCTATGAATTTAGCGTGAAGTGAAGAGAAACCTCCTTTCTCAGGTGATAACCTGTTTAGGATCACTCTTAGTGCATTTTGTTAGCATCTATGTCTAATGTATTTAAACCGGACACTAGTATAATCCTGTTATGGTTATTATGCAGCCACGGGATAACCCTGCTCAGCAGTTTGGTGAAGGGGCACTCTATCACAGAAAAGCAGTGGAAAGCTGAAGAGGTCTAGCTGTAAATTCCATTCCTGAATAATTAACTCAAAAAACAAGCCCTGAGTAACACGAAATACGAACTACACTATCAAATTCCTTTCTCCTTAAGTTGTCTCATCTAATTCCACAACATTCACATATATATATTCCACAATATATCAGCTATCTACTGAAAGCACAGTCCTTTCCCTTCAAGCTCCAAAATCATAGTTCATCCAACTACCAAACTAATTCAATTTAGGAGTCATCAAATTCCTCAATAACTGCCGTAACTATTCATTGTAGAGCACCTTAATATGGGTCAGTTTCCGTGCTGGACCATCTACATGAGCTATTTTATTTCTTCTTTAGAACCCTTTTGATAACCATTATTATCCCCTTTTCACAGATGAGGAAGACAGAGCTAGTGACGCGAGGAGCCAGAATTCCACGCAAGGAGGTCTGACTCCAGATTTACTTCCCTCCACCACTACAATTCTGCTTCCCAAATATGCCTGCAATTTATCTGCTTATGTCCATCTCTCCCACCAGCACTGCACGTCTGGAGTACTGCTTCCACTCTTGCCACCTAAAATTCATTCTTTTAAATCCTTCTTGCCACAATCCAGTCACATTCCCTTCTTGAGGTTCCTTATTAGTCTCTGGCCTTTAGGCGTCAACTAATCCCTCCTGCCTCTGCAGCTCTGCTTTTCCTCATCTTCACAGCCGGCGCA
>PVIY010022939.1:0-40020 GCA_004026745.1 Myrmecophaga tridactyla | reverse complement strand
ACATTGGTGTGTAAATGTCCATTTGTGTCCTTGGCCTCGTGTCCTTTGAGTAGAGACAGCATATAGATGGGTCCTGTTTTTTAATCCATTCTGCCAGACTATGTCTTTTGATTGGAGAGTTTAATCCATTAACATTCAGTGTTATTACTGCATGGGTAGTACTTTCTTCTACTATTTTGCCTTCTGGATTTTATATGTCGTACCTAATTTTCCTTCTTTTTACCTTTACTCATAGTCTTCCTTTCTACACTCTTCTCCACACCTCTCTCTTCTGTCTTTGTATCTGTCTCTAGTGTTCCCTTTAGTATTTCTTGCAGAGCTGGTTTCTTGGTCACAAATTCTCTCAGTGATTTTTTGTCTGAAAATGTTTTAATTTCTCCCTCATTTTTGAAGGACAGTTTTGCTGGATATAGAATTCTTGGTTGGCAGTTTTTCTCTTCTAATAATTTAAATATATTATCCCACTGTCTTCTCGCCTCCATGGTTTCTGCTGAGAGATCTGTGCATAGTCTTATTGGGCTTCCCTTGTATGTGATGGATTGCTTTTCTCTTGCTGCTTTCAAAATCCTCTCTTTCTCTTTGACCTCTGACATTCTGATTATTAAATGTCTTGAAGTATGTCTATTTGGATCTGTTCTCTTTGGGGTATACTGCACTTCTTGGATCTGTAATTTTAAGTCTTTCATAAGAGTTGGGAAATTTTCAGTGATAATTTCCTCCATTAATTTTTCTCCTCCTTTTCCCATCTCTTCTCCTTCTGGGACACCCACAACATGTATATTCATGCGCTTCATGTTTTCTTTCAATTCCCTGAGTCCCTGCTCATATTTTTCCATTTTTTTCCTGTAGTTTCTGTTTCTTGTTGGATTTCAGATGTTCTGTCCTCCAGTTTAGAAATCCTATGTTCTGTCTCTTGAAATCTACCATTGTAAGTTTCCATTGTTTTTTTCATCTCTTCTACTGTGTCTTTCATTCCCATAAGTTCTGTGATTTGTTTTTTCAGACTTTCAGTTTCTTCTTTTTGTTCTTTGCTTGCCTTCTTTATATCCTCCCTCAATTCATTGATTTGGTTTTCGATGAGGTTTTCTATGTCTGTTCGTACATTCTGAATTAATTGTTTCAGCTCCTGTATGTCATTTGAATTGTTGCTTTGTTCCTTTGACTGGGCCATATCTTTAATTTTCCTAGTGTGATTTGTTATTTTTTGCTGGTGTCTAGGCATTTAATTACCTTAATTAGTTTATTCTGGAGATTGCTTTCACTTCTTTTATCTAGGGTTTTCTTGCTGGATGAATTTGTTGTCTATCTGTTAATTAATTCCACAATTGGTGTTTGATTGTGTCCAGTCCCTGCTGCTGGTAAAGTCCTTTCCTTTCCCCTCTGGGAAGCGGCCTGTGGGGGAGGGGTGCTGGCCGCCGCAGCTTTGGGAACTCACAGTTCTGGGGGGTGCTCGCAGCTGGTCCAGCTGGTCCAGACTGGGATATGCTGTGTGTCTGGTCACTGACGTGGCCCCAGGAGCTGTTCTGTATTGTTTCTGGTTATTTAGTAGTTGTTCTGGAGGATGAACTAAAATGCGCACGTTGTTAAGTCGCCATCTTGACCCGGAAGTCAGTTTTTCTCTTTTAGAATCTTAAATATATCATACCACTGCCTTCTTGCCTCCATGGTTTTTGCTGAGAAATCCACATATAGTCTTATTGGACTTCTCTTGTATGTGGTGTATTCCTTTTCTTTTGCTGCTTTCAGAATTTTCTCTTTGTCTTTGACATTCACCAATCTGATTAGTAAGTGCCTTGTCTATTTGGAGCTGCTCTTTTTGGAATACACTGCACTTCTTGGATCTATAATTTTATATCTTTCTTAAGAGATGGGAAATTTTCAGTGACTATTTCAAGTTCTCCTTTTTATTTCCCCAGTGTTTTCTCTATATCCTCCCTCAACTGTTGATTTGATTTTTGATGAGATTTTCCATGTCTGTTCGAACATCCTGAATTAGTTGTTTCAACTTCTGTATCTCATTTGAAGTGTTGGTTTGTTCCTTTGACTGAGCCATATCTTTGATTTTCCTCGTATGACTTGTTATTTTTTGCTGGTGTCTAGGCATTTGATTTCCTTAATTAGTTTATTCTGAGGTTGTTTTCACTCTTTTACCTAGTATTTTTTATTGGATGGCTTTGTTCTCTGTCTGTTCTTAGACATGCAGTTGAACTTATTATAGACCTCTAGCATATATGTTCTGTTTAAGTGATCAGAATTTTTCAGTTCTTGTTTTTCTGTTTCTTGCCTGCCTTTATGGAGCCTTTTTCTGAAGAAGAAGGAGAAGGGGAAGGGGAAGGGGAAGGAAGACGGAAGAAGGTTTCCTCAGATATTATACACTCTAGTCAGATTTTCCCAGACTAGGTAGGTTCATGTCTCAGGAGGAATGAGTAGCCAGCATCAGTTTTCCCTGAGTGTGAGACCCAGCAGGTTGTCAGACTTTCTTAGGAAGTCTCTAGACTCTGCTTTTCCTATCCTGCTCAGCTTGTGGCACTTGTCTGCCTGTGACTTTCCACCACCTGCTTAAAATGATGTGGTGCCTTTAATTTCAGCAGTCTCTTCCTGCCAGGGGTGTGGTTGAGACATAGGTGAGGTAGTATGATGACTTTAATTGCTTCAGTTTTCCAGTCTCTGGGGCCTGAATTCCCTGAGAGAGATTCCACTTGATCTGGGCCCCATCTTTCTCCTGGAGAAGGTATAGCCTTTAAGTAAATTAACTCCTTTCAAGTGACTAGTTTCTTTGTCTCTCAGACAAGCTTAATTTTCCTGTTGCCTGGGGCTGTGCTAGAGCCTGAAAGTGCTTCCATTTCTATCTAAGTTGCTGTTAAGGAGTAGAAAACAAAACAAAACAAACAAAAAAGCCTTTTTAGAGCCAGACCCCTCCTCCTTTGGTTTGTCAATCAAGAGCTTAAGTTGGTACATGGTTCTTTGTATCTCTAGGTTCTCTGTGCCCCCTTTTCTTGGAGTCCAGCCCTTTTCCAGTATTTTGTGCCATCCAACTAAAAAAGTCTCTCTCTCTCTCTCTTTTTTTTTTCTATCAGCCCTGCCCCCTCTCTGCCAGGACAAAAACTCCTAGTTTCTTTAGTGCTTATTCCAGGTTTATGTGGGCTGGGGGCATGTTTTTCATAGTCAGAATTTGTTAATTTCACAGTTAGAGTTTGGTTGAGCTAAGCCCTTGCTGCTAGTAAAGTCTGTTTCCTTTCCTCAGGGAACCATCCTGCCTTGCCAATAAGGAAGGGGCACCAGCCTCCATGGCTTAGGGAACTTAGAGTTCTTTGGGGATCTCAGCCATTCCGCCTACTTCAGGCTGTGTCCAGTTACTGATGTTCCCTCAGTGGTTGTTCTACTCCATTCCTGCCTATTTACTAGCTGTTCTGGAGAACAAACTAAATTCCACACCCCACTTGCCCTGCCTCCCTGAAATTATTTTCTTAATTTGACTTTGAGGACACTTGTTCCACATACAGTCTTCCCTTTTCAGTTAATACTTATATCCTTCCAGATACACCAGCTAAAAATCTTGGAATTATCCTTTATTCTTCTTGTGGTGTCTCAGCCCACATCTAATCATACATTCTGTCCGTGTATCCTATTGCCTCAATTTCCAAAGTATATCCTGAATTTAAGTCTGAATAGTTTGTTATATAATAATTTGGTATCTCTGTAGATCATTCACATTTACTGTTTTTTGTTATTACAGTTCTGAAAGTACAATAGCTAGGTTTTCAGAGTTCCAAAATACTTTGCTTATATCTGAAGATACTGTCTTTTATTCAATATTCAAAATAAGGATTTTTAACAAGCTCAAATAAAGATGGTCTATTTCAAATATATATACCAACACAGACATGCACACGTGTGTGTGTGTGTGCACATCCACTTCTCACCACTTTATTGCTACCACCTTGTGGTTCACAACAACATAGTCTCTTCCTGGATTATTATATTAACCTGTAAACTGGTCTCCCTTGTTTCACACTACAGACCACTTCCAACATTACAACCAGAGTGATCCTGTCACTTCAATGCTCAAAACCTTGTGGTTTGCTCCCTTTCTCTTAGAATAAAAGGCAACAGCCTACAAAGACTTACGTGATCTTCCCACCCACCTCAGCCCCTTACAATGCTGACTTTGTCTTCTACTACCCCTTTCTTCATTTCACTCTTCTCTAACCATATTTACCTTCTTGCTCTTCCGGAAACAAAATTAGGTACATTCTTATCTCAAAGTTTTTAACACTTTCTAAGTGCTGCACTCACACAATCCAGTTACTGTTGGCAGGAATCCTCAAATGCAAAACAGAGTTTTCTGGAGTGACCCATTTTTCTGGATCCCTAGGTGGGATACCCTGTGGGGATGAAACAGAAAAACTTCATAGTGAGAAAAATATTAAGGGGGTTTGAACTGAACTGCTGTGAGACTGGAGGTCCCAGAACTAGAAAGTGTAGGGAAAATGGATCACTGAGTGAGGGAGAGAACTTATGCAAATCAGAGAATCAGGAGAGAAAATTCTGCATGAAAACAGAACAGAATAGATAAAAATTCCCAGAGAAGGAACAGAGGAAAGGAAGCTTTCTCCTGGAGATGAAATAATTTGTCAAAAAATGCAATCTTAAAATTTTATCACATATCCAGGGCAAGAATCAGAGTAAGAACCACTGAGAAAATCTGATCAGTTAAACTCAGGCAATCCTAAAGATCCAGACTGAGTTGGACCAAGCATCAAAGAATATCCTGAACATAAAGCCAATCATTAGTAAAGCCCTAGACAAGATGGAGAAGCTGAGCTTCAGAGTTAACTCATCAAGAAAGTCATACCTATATCAGCAAAAAATTGCAACCTATACTAAGAAACAGGAAAATGTGGCTCAGTCAGGGAAGCATACGAAAAATTTGGAGTAGACAGTTTGGAACAACTAATCAAAGTTCAGATAAATCTCCTACATCTGTTCGAGGAGATGAAGGAAAATATGCATAAAGAGATAAAGCATATTAAGAAGACATTGTGTGAGTATAATGTAGAATTTCAAAGTATAAAAAGAAACATAACAGAAATGGGGATGAAATGTAACATAGTAGAGATTAAAAATACACTTGAAGCATATAACACCATATTTGAATAGGCAGAGGAAAGTTTCAGTGAACTAGAAGACAGGGCAATAGAAATCATATAGTCAAAAGAATAAAAAAAAATTGAGCAGTGTCTCAGGAATTTTGAGGATAGCACAAAGCACACAGACATACATGTTGTTGGTGTCCCAGAAGGAGAAGAGAAGGGGGAAGGGGCAGAAAGAATAGTTGAGGAAATAATAGCCAAAAAATTTCCAACTATTATGAAAGACATAAATGTACATGTCCAAGCAGGAAATGTACAAACAGAAGAAATCCTAACAGACCTACTCTAAGACACATACTAATCAGACTTCCAGCTGCCAAGATAGAGAATTCTGAAAGCATCAAGAGAAAAGTGAATCATCACATACAAAGGGTCCTAAACAAGACTAAGTACTAATTTCTCATCAGAAACTATGGAGGTGAGAAGACAGTGTTATAATATATTTAAGGTACCGAAAGAGAAAAATTGCCAGCCGAAAATTACTTATCTGGCAAAAACATCCTTTAAAAATGAGGGAGAGACTCACCAGAGGCTCTTGTGCTTCTTTTCCCCTCTGGCTGTGGAGTGGGTGAAATCGTGCAGGGTTGTGAGAGCAGCGCAGCCCTGCCGGCTCTGGGAGCAGCAGGGGCGCGCAATCCCAGGGACATTTGCTATCACTGCCCGAGAGCACACAGTAGGGAACCACCTGGACTGCCACACATCTTGGGAACCCCATGAGGCTGAGGTGTCTCTGCATCAGGGAGCGTGAGTGCCAAGCCAGCCCTGACCTGGAGTGCCCACTGCTGGCCCCATTCATCCAGGCTGAGGAGGCTTCTGCCATGGCCAAAATGGAGGAGTGAAGCCTGAACAACTTCTTTGCTAAGAGGGACGAGAAGAAGAAGGAGAGGAGAAACCAAGAGGTGCTGGCAGGACCAGTGGAGCCGCAGGCACAGCGAGCAGTGGGGGAGGTGTGGGGGCCTAGCCAGCAGTTGGTGGAACCGTGGGTGCAGGGGGCTGCCACCAAGGTGATGAGGAAGATGAAGATGAGTAGAAAGAATTTGACCAAAAACAGATTAATTACAGTGGCCTCTGAGTTCAGGCAATGCAAATAAGTGAAAAGGATAAAGATAGGAAAAGAGAGAAGATCCAAGTGATAACTGGGAAGAAGGTGGAGGTGGTATAGAAAAATCTGCAGGTCCCTGGAATAAACAGCTCTGGTAATTGTTACGGAAGCCCCAGAACCAGTGGCTACTAGTGGTGTGTGTAGGCCTCCTGGGGCCAGGTTAACTACAACAAGGAAAACACCACAAGGACCACCAGAATATACAGTGATAACACAGTTCCCATCCCTGCAAGTATGTAGAAAGCTGGAAATACTGAACCTTCACAAAGAACAAATTCCTGCACTCATTGTGGACTTCATGTGGATCACATCTTCTGGATAAGAGGATTGCAGCTATTAAGTTTTGATAGGAAACTTGAAACAGCTCTGCTGGATTCCTATCAGAAATCCTGCAGAAAGTCATCCATCTGGGTTCTGAACTGCTGTAAAAGATGAAGATGTAAGTGACCTTAATTAACTTGCCCTGTGCCCCTCCTTTAAGGAACACTCTGTAGTAGGCTGTGGCTATATTAGACTTCCTGGAGCATGCCTCTCTAAAGAACTGATGTGTTCAGATAATCTGTGTAGGGCTGTGATTTATAATTTAAACCTTCATTGAATTCTGAGGTAACTATAAATTAAATTAAACCAAGCTTGGGTCCACAAAGTATGAGAAAGAGGGTGGGGGGGGAGGAATAATCTTATTTCTTTTAGTAACTTTTAATTTGGGTAGTGCTTTTTTCTATGTTCAACAATAAGGCATTTTTTACTTTCACTTGTAGTTAGTTTCAAGCCTATTACTTGATTTAGTAACCTGAAGCATGCATTAGGATTGTGATATATCTCAATTTGCTATCCCCTAAAATGGAACCAAATAGTCTTTGGTGTAAAGGACAGCGGCAGCTAGGGGTCTCTACTTCAGGAGCTACTAAAGTCTGTCATTTGGTGTAAATTGTGTTGTAAATGCCAATGGAAACAGTATCTAGCAGGTTCTGTTCAGACTGAAGGAATCATTGACCTGTCAGAAATTCAGAATGAGCAGAACCTTACCTAAAACCCTTTTTAAGTTTCATGAATCTTGTGTGATCTTTGACAAAAATTCCAGTTACTGCACTTGTACCCATATTTTAAAAGTATTAGAGGTTCTGTAGATGCAGTGATTGTCCCAGTCTGCTCTAATATCAACCTTTTTGTGTTTCTTTTTGTTGTTCATTTGGCAATCAGGGGCAAAAGATCACTTAAACTATCCTTTATGTTGTTCATTTGGAGATTCAGGAGCAAATTACAGCTTAAACTACCCAGTAATTTTTAGTCCTTAAATGGGAGTTGAAGAAGCTACCCAGAGTTACTGAAGTGTCTTTCCATCTAGTGAGATATTCTGGTAATTTTCTAGTTTTGTCTCTTTTGTTCAGAGGAACTGTTTCAAAGTAATATGTGACCACTTGATGCAGAGTCTGGATTTCTCTGTAATAAATCCCTTTGCCAAATGCAGGAGTTACAGACTTGCTACTGGTAAGAGTGAAACAAATGGGTTAAACTATCTGGGTATGGGAGCATTTTCCTGTGGGAGTTCAGTCTTGATGAAGGTATCAGTGCAGGAATTGGACTCCTAGGGGGGTTATAGTATCTCCTGACAGGACCTACCAATCACTTCTGGGCAATAATGTTAGCATTATTTGAGCTGGCAGGAAGGATGCCTGCCTTCTGATCTATTTGGGCAAGTAGCTGAGCCAAGGAGAGGTTGGATGATTAAAAGAGACACAAGAGATTCTTGGTTAAACTGAAGACTTCATTTGGGAACCAAAAACCTTAAATAATCTCTTGGACATTGAGCCAGATATTTTCTCTGAAAAGTAATGCATCTTTTCCAGAAAAATCTTGTTGGTTTTACATTTTTGAAGAATGAACTTAGATGAATATGTGGAAATGTTATTTAATGGAATACTGTACCAGAAATCTGAAGACCTCAGCAGATTTAAAATTCCAAACACTTGTTACAACTTTTTAAAAGATTGTGAAATTATAAAAAATATACATGAATCAAGTTTAATATACTGTATGGGTAGATGAGGCTGTCCATTGTACCATTTCTTTCTTTGAATTCTCAGGCATGGTTTTGGCAGTGTAGGAACTTTATAACATTAATAAATTCAGTAAAAAGTAAATATATGGTAAAAATGAGGGGGAGTTTAAATATCCACAGATAAACAGAGACTGAGGGAGTTTGTTAACAAAAGCATACCTTACAAGAATTATTGTAGGGAGTTCTGCATGTTAAAGGTAAAGAAAGGAGAGAGTAACTTGGAGTGGTATGAAGAAATGAAGATTCAGAGAATATATATGCTATTGAAGCTAAGTTGGTATCTTTTCAAATTGGTAGGATATAGATGTAAGTTGTACAATATAAACCCTGGGATAACCACAAAGAAAGTATTTTAGAAATGTACAGAATCAAAAAAAAAAAAAAAAAAGGAAAGGGATTAGTCAGTTACATCAAAAAGATCAATTTAACAGAATAGGAGGTTGAAAATAAAGGAAAGAAGAGCCAAAAAAAAAAAAAGAGAGAGAACATAGTAAAACCAAAAGACAAAATGGTTGAAGTAAGTACTGCCTTTACACTATAACCCTGAATGTTACAGGATTAAACTCACCAATCAAAAGACACAGATTGGTGGAATGGATTAAGAAGCATGACTCACCTTAATCCCAAAGACATAAATAGGTTGAAAGTAAAAGGTTGGGAAAAGGTATTTCCTGCAAGTAGTAACAAAAAAAAAAAAAAAAGAATTGGTGTAGCTATAATAATATATCAATAACAGTCGCGAGCTATTATATGAGACAAAGAAGGGCACTATATGTTAATAAAAAGGGCAATCTGTCAAGAAAAAAATAACAATAATAAATATTTATGTACCTAACCATGCTGTCCCAAAATACAAGAGGCAAACACTGGCAACTCTGGAGAGAGAAATAGACACCTCTACAATAATAGTAGGAGACTTCAGTATGCCACTCTCACAAAGAGATAGAACATCTAGATAGATCAATGTAGAAACAAAGAACTTGAATAATATGATAAATGAACCAGACCTAATAGACATTTGCTGATCATACTACAAGACAGCAGGATATACATTCTTCTCAAGTGCACATGGAACATTCTCCAGGATAGATGACATGTTGCATCACAAAACAAGGTTCAATAAATTTACAGAGCTAGAAATTCTACAAAGCATCTTCTCTGACCATAATGGAAATAAGCTGAAATCCAATAACAGACAGAGAATTGGAAAATCCACAAATATACGGAAGTTAAATAACACACTTATAAACAATCACTGGGTCAAAGAATAAATGGGAAGGAAATTCAGTTAAAATCTTGAGATGATCGAAAATAAGAACACAACATATCAAAACTTGTGGGATGAAGCAAAACAGTCCTCAGGGAACAATCTGTAACCCTAAATGTTTATGTTAAAAAAAGAAGGAAAAACTAAAATCAGGGATGTAATTGCACACCTGGAGAAACTAGAAAAAACATCAAACAAATCCCAAAGCAAGCAGGAGGAAAGAGAAAATAAAGGTCGGAGAAGAAATAATTGAAATTGAGAATAAAAATATATATAAGAGAAAATTTTAAACAAGATCAAAAGTTGGTTTTTTTGAAAAGGTCAATAAAATTGAGAAACCCTTAGCTAGACTGATAAAGAAAAAAGAGAGAGAAGATGCAGATAAATAAAATAAAAAATTAAAGAGGGAATTACTACTGACTCCACATAAGTAAAAGGACCATAAGAGGAAACTATGAACACCTGTATGCCAACAAATTAGACAACCTAGAAGAAGTTGACAAATTCCTAAAAATACAAACCTACACTGACTTTAGAAGAAATAGATGACCTCAGCAAACCAGTTACAAAGGTAAAGAGGATGAATCTGTCATCAGAAATCTCCCAATAATCAAATGAAATAAAGTATCTGGAAATGTTGTGTAAAGTATAGATGGTTTAATAATTTTAAGAGGATATTACAGAAACATAGATTTTCTTAGAAACTAAATTTTTGTGCATGTGCTATACGAATACTTGGAGGTACCAGAGAATCTTCTAGGTGGTCCAACACCTATCCAAAATTCAAGTCCTGTTAAAAATACGTAGTTTTAAAAAATGAAAGACACTTAAATGCCATTTTGAGGTCTAGCTGTAAAGGGACATAAACATTAAATGATTTTTTTCAAGTCTAGAAACAAAACACACACACACACACACACACACACACACACACACACAAACAAAACCTCCCAACAAAGAAAAGCCCAGGACCATATGGCTTTACAGATGAATTCTACCAATAATTCCAAGAAGAATTATTGCCAGTCCTGTTCATACTCTTCCAAAAAATTGAAGAGGAGGGAACATGACCTAACTCATCCTATGAGATCAACATCAACCTTATACCAAAGCCAGATAAAGATAACACAAGAAAAGAAAATTACAGACGAATTTCTCTTATGAATATAGATGCAAAAATCCTCAACAGTGTAATTGCAAATTGAATCAAAGAACACATCAAAATAGTTATATACTCTCCTAGTTTGCTAGCTGCCAGAATGTGATATACCAGAAACAGAATGGCTTTTAAAAGGGGAATTTATTAAATTTATTTATTAAATTGCAAGTTTACAGTTCTAAGGCCATGAAAATGTCCCAATTAAAGCAATATGTACAAATTAAGGTACCAACAAGAGGTTACCTTCACTCAATGAAGTTCAAGCTTTTTTCCTCCACATGATGGATCAGGATTAAAACGTGGCTTTTCTAGGGAACATAATCCTTTCAAACTGGCACATATACCACAATTAAGTGAGTTTTATCCCAGGTATGCAAGGGTAGTTCAACATGAGAAAATCAATTAATGTACTAGACCACATTAAAAAAAGGAAGGGGAAAACTCCCATAGTTCAAAATGAGAAAATCAATTAATTAATACACCACATTAAAAAAAAGGAAGGGGAAAACTCCCATGGTTATCTCCATTGCCTCAGAATAGGCATTTGACAAAATCCGGCATCCTTTCTTAATAAAAATACCTTGAAAAATAGGAATAGAAGGAAACTCCCTTAGCCTTATAAAGGGCTTATATGAAAAACTCACAGCTGACGTCATACTCAATGGTGAAAGACTGAAAGCTTTCCTTCTAAGATCTAGAAGACAAGAATGCCCACTCTCACCACTATTATTCAACATTGTACTGGAAATTCTAACCAGAGCAGTTAGGCAGAAAACCAACCAACCCACGGACCAACAAACGCCATCCAAACTGGAAAGGAAGAAGTAAAACTTTCACAGAGCTAATAAATTCAGCAAGGGGGTGGGGTACAGGATCAACACCCTAAAATCAGTAGTGTTTCTATATACTAGTAAACAGCAATCTGAGTAGGAAAATCAAGGGAAAAAATCCATTTACTATAGTAACTAAAAGAATCAAATATCTGGGAACAAATTAAAACACTGATATAAAGGACTTGTACACAGAAAACTACAGAACATTGCTAAAAAAAATCAAAGGATATAAATAAAAGAAAGACGTTCCATGGTCATGGATTGTAAGACTAAATATCGTTGATATCAATTCTACCCAAATTGATTTACAGATTCAACACAATCCCAATCAAAATTTCAAAAAGCCTACTTTACAGAAATGGAAAAGCCAGTTATCAACTTTATTTGAAAGGGTAAAGGGCCCCAAATAGCCAAAAGCATCTTGAAGAAGAAGTCAGAGGACTCACAATAAAATATATTACAAAGCTTGAGTAGTTAAAACAGCATGGTCTGGGCAACGGTGGCTCAGTGGCAGAGTTCTCACCTGCCATGCCAGAGACCCGGGTTTGATTTCCCGCGCTTGCCCATGCCAAAAAAAAAAAAAAAGAAAAAGAAAAAAAGAATTAAGTCAAAATAGATCAAAGACCTATATATAAGAAGCAGGACTATAAAACTCCTAGGAGAAAATGTAGGGAAACATCATCAGATCTTTCATTAGAAATGGTTTCTGAGACTTTATACCCAAGTTCAAGTAACAAAAGAAAAAGTAGATAAAATGGGACCTTCTGAAAGTTAAAAACTTGTCCCTCAAAGAACTTTGTCACAAAAGTGAAATACAGCCTACTCAATGGGAGAAAATATTTGGAAACCACATCTCCGGTATGGGTTTAAAATCCAGAATATATAAAGATATCCTACAACTCAACAATAAAAAGAAATGAATCCAGTTTAAAAATGGGCAAAAGACTTCAGTAGATATTTATCTCAGGAAGATATGCAAATGGCTAAAAAAAATGCTCAACATCACTGGCTATTAGGATAATGCAAGTCAAAATCATGAGATATAATTTCACACACACTAGAATGGCAACTTTAAAAAAAAAACTATGTGTAGAATTGTAACCCTTAACAAACTCTGAAATCTATTCTGCAATTAATTGTTGTGATGTGCTTTGAATTTTATTGCTTATATGTATATATATAAGCAATATATATATATATAACATATATATTTGTTTTTTAAAGAGAAGGAAGAGTAGAACAGATAAGATAGGACTTAACAAATGAGTATGACTGCTGAATCATTATATTGATATTTCTGTTGGTCTCCAGTGTCTTGGAGCAGCTGGAAGAAAAAACAGAAAATCGTGGAATGGTAACCCACACCAAACTTTAAAATCTTTTCTGTAACTTCTTGTTAAAATGTACTTGGAAATTTATTGCTTATATATGTATATATTTTTCAATATATATATATATATTTCACAATAAAAAAAAATTAAAGGGGGCATGGGTGATCAGTAATAGAATGATCGCCTTCCATGTGGGAGACCCAGGTTCGATTCCTGGACCATGCAACCCCCTACATACAAAAAAAAAAAAGCTTTAAAAAACGTTAGAAAAAAAAAGATCTAAAGGAAAAAAAACAAAAAAAACACCAGCAACCTATAAGAGTTGGAGAGAAGATGTGGAGAAATAAGAATACTGATTCATTGTTAGGGGGGATGTAATATGGTGCCACCAATTGTGAAGGACAGTTTGGCAGTTCTTCAGAAAACTAAGGACCTTATGACCCAGCTATCCCATTTAACTATATATCCAGAAACTTGAAAGCAGGCACTCTACCAGATATTTGCACACCTATGTTAATCGCTGTGTTATTCACTGTAGCCAAAAGATGGAATCAACACGTGTCCATCAACTGATGAATGGATAAACAAACCGCGGTGTATACACACACACACAATGGAATGTGGGTTTAAAAGTAATTTCTTCTCCATGCTTTCTTTTTTATCCAAACTTCTATAATTAAGCAACAAAACAACAACCAAGAAAGATATATATTTAATGTTATTAAAGAATTACTCTAAAAAAATAATAAGTGGCCTGTTTAAAGATAAAAGAACAAGAATGAAGCTGAGAAAATCTCAAGTGTTGTGTGATTAGCCATCATGGCTAATTGCCCAGCACTTTCTTTCTGAAATCCAGCTTTGCCCCAGAATCCTTGTCAAGGGGGTGCTTTGGCAACCACTCCCAATCAGTCCAAATTGACATTTGAGTTGAATCTTACTTCCATATCTCTTAGGTGATGTGATTTGGTTTTAGATTTGAAATTTGAAGGGGGTGAAGATCAAGCAGCTAGAGTGAGATCAAATTACTAAGGACTGTTCTTGTTCTCCACTCTCAGAGACTCAGACCAGGTTCTCCAGTCTTTGGGAAAACAGTGAATAAAAGTTCTGGGGCTACCTCAGCTTGAGTAGTCCTGCTTATTTCTGAGGAATGTAGGACAAATATGGGAATTTGTGATGTTGTCTTATTCAGCTTTTTTTAAAAGCTCATTTTAGAAAATTTAGAAAATATAAACAAATTCTAGCATTTAAATACTTAGCATTTTGTTGCATATCTTCTATGTTTTTATGTAAATATAATGTATATAACATATTTCCTTGATTTAGGTAGCTTGTAGGTGGATGAGTGAGATGGGAGAAACTATATATTGAATTCATATATTGATTGTAAGAGGCATCCTTATATTTGAGACATTAAAATGTGAAAAAACTTCTTTTTAGAATGGAGCAAATATTGTATATAGAAAGCACTGTATTGATTCCAGAATGCCTAATTCCACATTTTAACGTGTCTGAAATCATGGCTTATCATAGTATAATTGGTAGCATTTTTTTCTTTTTTAAGGTAAATAAAAGTGGTGCATTAACAATTGATATCTTAAATTTGATATAATTATAAATATCTATTAAAATATATACATATTATAAACATTTATTATATATGAAAAAATAAAAACAGAATCCAACTAGCATCCCAGGTGCTCCCCTTGTGTCCCTTCCAGTTACAGCCCCAACCCAAGTTAACCACTGTTCTGACTCCTAATGCTGTAGGTTTGTTTTGCTTGATCTTGTGTTCTGTATCAATGAAATCTTACAGTATATATATTTTTGTGTCTGACTTTTTTTTGCCCGAAATTCTGTGAGATTTATCCACATTGTTAAATGTGTCTGTAGTATGTTCATTTGCAATGTGATATAAAATTCCATTGTATGAATATACTACCAACTTACCCATTCTACTGTTGAAGGGTATTGGACGGTCTCCAGCTTGGGGCTATTATGACTAGTGCTGATATCTACATTTTAGTAATGTATTTTGATGAATATATATTTAAGTTTCTTAGGATATTTCAAGATTATTAGCCGTGGCTGGTGAACCCTAAATGTTCTTCAGCATTGTAGCCAGTATGTTTGCTATGTGTATCTTTCTCAAATGAAAGAGATAGTTGCAGGTAATACTAGATCCTTCCCTCCTTAGCGTTCTCACTGGATTTTGTCTGTATTGGGATTCTTAAAATTTATATTCTGGTTAGTATTCATATCCAGATCTTTTATTAGATTGTGCCTTGCAGTATTTGTTTTACATGTTTGTGTATCTCTGCACCTAGAGCAGTACCTGAGTTACAGTAGGCTTGTTGAGTGAATGGTGATAATTATCTCCTTTGCCAGTGACTGAGACAGCAAATTTCCTTTAGTTATATGAACCATCTAGCAAGAGTAAAACTCTTAGTTTAATTTGACCCTTCAGAGTCAAAGGGTTAAGAATGGGAATTTCAGATTTCTTCCTGAAAGATGTCCATAACTGAGGCCCCATAACTAAACATGTTGTGTGCTTAGAGAGAATTGTCATGGTTTTACATGCCTGTTAGAGATTTAATGTGTTAACAGCAGTGATTCCAAGGGATAGTGTGGGGGCCCAGATATAAATAGCAGAGCACAAGTGAGGTAATATGCTACTGCCAAGCTACTGCTGGGGATGTTTATAAAAAGAAAAGCATTCCCTTCTTAGCTCTCACTGTCAACCACATCCTATCCTGAAGACATATTCGGCACAACTGAGAGTTGAGAATCAGTTTGAAACCTAGCATCATTTAAACCTCCTCCAAACGCAGAAACCCCAGGTAAACATTTTGACATATTTCCACTCAGACTATAAAAGTGAAGAATTTTCAAGAATACACTGATCCGGAGCATGCCTGGCACATATTGCCTTGTGACAGGTATCTTTCAAGTCTTATATGCCAGGCAAGGGAAGCTTAATACACAAGTGGCATTCCAGTACTGTATTTTTGTAGCTTTTATTGAAGGAATTAGTTTCTGAAGGAAGATGAGAATCTGGGGCCAAAATTATCAATAAGAGAGAAGGCTATCTCCCTTCTTATGTACTGTTTATTCCTATTTTCAGAAGCCAGTATATGATGATTGGTGGGATAAAATAGAGATTCATTTCCAAACTTTGTTGGAGTTATGTGGATGGAAACTCAATTTGATGTAGCTTTTAATTGAACTGATTAATGGCTCTGGGACACCTTTAGCCCTTGAGGACCTTTTATAATCCTGTTTACCCACTTTAGTCTCATAAAACTGGAATGAATTTTGGCCATTCCGCCAATAGAGTTGTATAATCTTAGAATTGCTGCCTGCCTAGTTCCTTCTTATTGTCAGATTCCTATCTTCAGAGAGTTATGCAAGATACTTGTTTTACTTGAACTTTTATATTGTGAATATTTTGGGAGAAGGAGGTCCCCTCGGATAGCCTGCTGTTTTGTACCATGGCTAACTTCGTTATCTCCTCCATCTCACCCAAATGGCTATGGCTTGGTTTGCAAAGAAGTATGATATGGGTATGATAAGTGCATGGACACTAACTTCAGGGGAATTCTTGGACATTGGGAGCTGAGAGAACAATTTTAGATGGCTGTTTTTAAATTTGTGTTACATCCTGTATGATATTGAGGGGAGATTTAGAGATTGAAAGAAAATATGACTACCAGTGACAGTATGGTGGAAGAGGCAACATGTCTGGAGGAGTACGGAAATGGATAGATTTAATCTTGAACAAAGTGCTTAAATTATTTGAGCTTTGTTTTCTCAGATATAAAATGGGGGTGTGAGACCACTAAACAAACCCTAATGGCCCTTCAAACTTTGAAATTTAATGATGATTATTTCTTGACCATAAGACATCCATTCTCACCAGAATAAAAAAATATATAGAACCGTCCTGTTCTAGTCCTCTAAACCTCTTTTATAAGTCTACTAAATTGAATTTTTTTCATTTCAGTTTAGAAGAGAAAAATGAAGGCAGGGCATTTTGAAATGGTCACCATGCTGCTGGCAGCTGTGATTCTAATGGACATCTTCCAGGTAATAATGGGAATGGGAAGGAAGCATGTAGTTATTGGAATGGGATTTCTTGATATATTGCTGGTGTATTGATATATTGCCTGAAGCATCTGTGTGGGTTGATGATGGGAAATGACAGCAGATAGGGTGGGTAAATAGATTTTTTAGAAGTAGTTTTCTTTTCATTTTACAGATGCATACATGTTAACTATAGAAAATTTTAAAGTTAAAACTAAGCAAAATAAAGAAAGTAAAAATCATCCATAATTGTTCTACTTAAAGGCAAGGGCTTTTAACCTGTTTTTGTGTAGCTTTCTCGGCTTTGTGTCTGCCTTTTTTCCTTTAGCATAGTCTTTTCAGGATTGGTCCATGTTGCAACATGTAACAGTACTTCATACCTTTTTATGGCTGAATAATTTTCCGTTGTATGTATATACTGCATAATATTTATCCATTCATTGACAAATATTTGGGTTGTTTTCACATTTTGGCTGTTGTGAATTATGCTACTATGAAAACATGTCTACATGTTTTGTGGGAATGTGTGTTTTCAGTACTCTTGTAACTAAAATTCCACCTAGGAGTGGAATTGCTGCATATGGTGATTCTGTGCGAATGAAATTGCTGCATATGGTGACTCTGTGCTTAATTTTTTAAGAAGCTGCCATGCTATTTCTCACAGTGGCTGTACCATTGTACATTCCCAGCCACCATGTATGAGAGTTCCACTTTCTCTACATCCTTGCCAACACTTGCTGTTTTCCATTTTTTATTATAATGATCATAGTAGGTGTGAGATAGTATCCCATTGTGGTTTTATGTTGCATTTTCAGCATTCTTTGGCAACATTATTTTAATGCATTTATTTGTTCTGTGAATATTCCATAATTGTTTAATCAGTTCCTCTTCCTGAACATTTAGATCATTTCCACAAAGAAATGTTTGGTAACTGGATTTCATCACTGTGGACCTTTGTTTCAATAGATTAAGCTGAGGAACAAAATATAATCATCTTATTCATATAATCTTTTGTACTTGTTCCTTAGAATCCATTCAGTTATTGTCCCTGAATGGTGGTGTCATTTATGAGCTTTGTCACTGCTTAAGGCACTCACTGTACAGAACACACAATCAGCTTCTGGCCCAAAAGGCTTGATGTCTAAAATTAGACGTGTAGAGACTGCTTAGAAGCAGAGGGAAAAGACAGGAACTTATTGGATCAACTCTGATATGATGTGAGGAATGTGGGAGGTGGTTTCAGGATACGGTATCTTATAACTGTGTTGAAGTCTTAAAGATAAGTCAGGCATTGTAGCCCAAGCTGCACTGTGGTACATTCTGTGCTGCCGAGGTGAGTGCATTTCTTGGCTTGAAGATGGCAGTAATTTGATCTTCTGAAACTCGTATTTCCACATCAAGGAACTGATCTACAGATCAGGGAGTGCAGGGATCCCAATGATGTCCTTGGATGACTTCTGTGTGGTTGGTAATCAAGACAGTTTCTGATGTGAAACAGTTGCCTGATAGGTAGAATATCATTGATAATCATCTGCCTAACATTTCATAAAAGTTATTGTGAAGACAAAATTAAGGTCTTTGAAAAGTTAAAAGTGCTGCCTAATATCGATGGTCTTCATCATTATAAGCATTTTCATTCCTTATAGGCCACAAAGCATTTTATTTAAGAGGACAGACCCTGGTACCAGAGTGCCTGGGTTCAAATCCAATTCCAGGAAAGTTTCTCAGTCTCTCAATATTTATTTAAAAAGGGGGATAATAGTAACTACCTCACAGGCTGGCCCTGAAGATTTAATGAGTTAATACATCTAAAGTACAAAATACTTGGCAGATAGAAAGCACTCTAGAGAAATTTATTAGGCCTTAGTGATGGATTTCCTACAGAGAGTGATTAAAGAGATAGCTAGGAAAACTTACAAATGAACAGATGGTCTTAAATAAAGACCAGATTGTTGTTGGTAGTGATGATTATAAGTTGTAATATCATTAGTTTGGTCTGGGACATGTTACATTTGAAGGATCTTTGAGAAACTCAAGTGGAGATATCAAGTGGCAGTTGATATATATATAAGTCAAGCACTTGCAAAGAGGTGTTTAGATTAAAATTGAAATTGTGGGCCTGTATATAACTGCCCTGGAATAGGGTTGAGAATTAGAAAACAAGTAGACTTGAGGAACTCCAAACATTTAATGATGAGTTAGAATATGTTGGATCTGCAAAGGAGTCTAAGAAGTAATGCTCCCTTAGAGCTGTTTTGTCAGAGGAATGGGGGTGGGAAACTAGATTTGAGCAAGTTGAGATCTGAGTGGGAAATGTAAAGAAAGCAAGGGCAGACATCTCTTTCAAGAAGTTTGGCCGTGAAGAAGAGAAGAGAGGTAGTGGGGAAGGAGTTAGTGTGAAGGGGTAGGATATGGATCAGTTTTTTTTTATTAAGTTGCCCCATTTTGTGTTTTTCCTCTTTCAGCTGCATGCACAAGCAGTGTGCGCGTGCGCGTGCACACACACACACACACACAGACACATTTGAAGAATCATTCACATAAAATACTTTAGCTGCTAGCTAAGTCCCTAAACAGACTTATGCAATCATGAACCATCCAGGTATAGAACAGTGGAAAGAGAGAATAAAGTGATGCCATTACCATTTTACTTGCAGAAACCCACAAAGGGTGTCGCTGTGCAATTTTGCTCATCTTATTTGTTTGTTCCATATGGAAAAGCATAGAGTTCTTAATATTTAGTCGACTTGAATATTTTACCAGATGCTATACAAGTTGGTTGGGACTTCAAGATGAATATGATACATATCCTACTGTTGAGGAACTTACAATGTAAAACATATATTCCTATCATGGAATAATAAAAATAACCACATTTTGTTGAAGATTTGATATGTGCCAGGCATGGGGCCAAGGGCTTTGTATATATTCACTATGCAATTTTATCCTCACAACAATCCTGCAAGGTAGCTATTATTTCCTATCATCATCAAATAGGTATTATTTCCTATATCATCATTGTTTTTTCTTTTTTTTGCATGGGCAGGCACCAGGAATCAAACCCGTGTCTCCGACATGGCAGGTGAGAACTCTGCCTGCTGAGCCACCGTGGCCTACCCTATATTATCATTTTTTTAGATGAGAAAATTGAAGCTCAGAAAAGTCAAGTAACTTTCCCATAACTATTTACTACCTAGTTAGTACCTAGTAACAGAATTGGATTTGAACCCAGATCTGTCTGGCTTCTTATGGTGTATATGCATGCATATGTATCATTTAGAGATGCATTAGGTCTTTTTCAGTTTATGTGATTGAAACACAATTTACACGCATGCAAGCTAATAGGGAATTTGTTGATTGTTATGACTACAAACAAAATTCAAGGGCAAAACAAGGTCTTCAGACACAGCTAGATTCAGGGCCACAAGTAATGTTATTGGGGCCTTATCTCTCTCTCTCCACCTTTCAGATCTTCAATCCTTTCTTTGTTGGTTTTTTTTTTTTTTTCCAGACAGGATTCTCCATGGAGCCAAAAAGGTAAGTGTTGGCAGCACCAAGTCAATAGTATCCTTACTGCTTATGATGTTACAGGTGGAAAGAACCTTTTCTTTTTCTGGGAGTGCTCTGATTGCTAGCTCTAGATCACCTCTTTACTTGGAACTGGGGATACAGTATCAGTCCTTCCCAAACCACATGAACAAGGGGGGCTTTCCCAAAGGACAGGAGTCTGTACTCTCCACTATGTATTTATCTATCATGTACAGTGTTTCACACATAGAATTTCACATTATCTCAACAGTCTTGAGGAATTATCATTAAGAATGTTGTTCAAAGCCAGAATTTCCATCCAGTTCTTCAATTTCATATTCATTGCTTCCTCTGCACCACCATGTTCAAACGAATCAAGTTACAGGTACAACCCTCACCCACTAATGTATACTCTTTCATAAAAATGTCACACGTGAGAAAATTTGTCAAAAACAATGGAATATGCTTATATAAGAGCATATCAAGAGTTGGTTATAAATAAGGAGAGAATTTTGGCAAGGGATGAGATGGTAGGGGGCAGTAATATGAGAGAAAATGAAATGTATTGGTTACCTTATTTCAATAGTATTAATTTTCTTTCCATTTGAAGGTGAAGGCTGAAATGTTAGACATGGCAGATAATGCATTTGATGATGAATACCTGAAATGTACTGATAGGATGGAAACCAAATATGTTCCCCAACTGCTCAAGGAAGAAAAAGCAAGCCATCAGCTCTTGGAGACTGTGTGGGAAAATGCAGAAGCCAAATGGGAAGCCCAAAAGACTCAGCTCTTTCTCCCTGTGAACTTTAAGGATAACCATGGAATAGCCCTGATGGCATATATTTCTCAAGCTCTAGAGCAAACTCCCTTTTACCAGCTATTCAATGAAGCTGTGGAGATGGCTGGCCAATCGCGAAAAGATTATATCTATGACTTCCAGTTCAAAGCTTTTCATTTTTATCTGACAAGAGCCCTGCAATTGCTGAGAAGACCTTGTGAAGACAGTTACAGAAATGTGGTGTATAGAACAAGCCAGGATACTTCATTTACATTTGGAGGGCTAAATCAAGCCAGGTTTGGCCACTTCACCTTGGCATATTCAGCTGAACCTCAAGCTGCAAATGACCAGCACATTTTGCTAACCATCTACACATGCTTTGGAGTTTCCATTGAAAAATTTTTTGACAAAGAAAGTAAAAGAATTGTTTTAATACCTCTGAATGAAGTATTTCATGTGTCACGGGAAGGGTCTGGCAGTAACCTTATCCTTCAAAGCACAAACAGGACCTGCAGCCATTATGAGTGTGCATTTCTAGGTGGTAAGTGTCTCTGTTCTGTTCTGTTTATTTGGGAGTGAAGGAATGGGGTTCCTAGGCTCAGAAGGTGAGGTCTGTTGAAGAGAGAGAGGTATTTGAAAGGAGAAATGACATTTGGGCTTTCCAGTACAGTGCTTTTTGCACTTCCAGTTTCTTTTTCCATAATTTAATTTTATCACAATAATACAGTTATAGAATTTTTAAAATAGTACTTTAAGTCAGAAGTCTCAACCAGGGGATACTTTTGCCCCTCCGGCATTCTTCTGAACAACTGAGTAAATTGTTGAGGGGATGGCCTTTTGGGATTTTGTGAGTGTGATTGTCTAATTGAACACCAAACCATGGCTGCTGGTAAAGCAGAATGAGGTTACAGTGGGGCCCCAGAAATGGTACAGACTTTCAGACTGACTTCAATATAGCCAAGGCACTGTGAGAATAAAAGGATTAGTAGGGAAATGTTGATGGGTGGCTGATCCACTTATGATTTGATGGCAGAAGCTATGAGGCATGGAACCAGGGCTAGGGTGAAGCCTGATTAAGACCAGTGCGGTGCCTCAGGTGCAAAATGTAAGGAGGCCCGCACTCTCAAGTTGTACACTTATACCACCCTACACTTGGCATGATCCTGAGAGTAAGGGCTTCCTTAAATTTTGCACTCTGGGTACCTCCTTACCTTACCCTAGACCTGACCTTGATTAGCATGTGACTGGGACTACCTGTTCTCCTAGAGGAAGCAAATGAAAGCTAGAGTAAATTGTGCTGAAAGAGAAAACTGCCCAATCCACTTGCAATACGTTGGACCTGACCAAAACCATGTCAACTGGAGGAGGCATATACCAGCTTATGGGAGCTGCTATAGATTTGTATCTTGTTATTTTTTTCCCCAATGTTTTACTCAGTGATATCATGTCAGTAGCTTGAAATTGGCCATGGTGGAGAATTTATACCGTGGAAATCAGCAAACATTACAAATCAGGGCTTTTCTTTTTTTCTAGAGAGGTTATTGAACCTCACTAGCACATCACCACCAGAAACCAAGTTGCAGCTGGGCAAATGGAAGTGATACCACTCTTGATGCTCCTAATGCAATTGGCCATATGCCATTTGTGAAGGCATTGGTGATACAAAAGCCCTGACTGCAGTGGCTAAGGTCAAATCAAGCATGGGCAGAGATGAGCACCAGAGTCCATGTTTGTGACTGAGACTGTGACAAAACAAAAGGAGTAGAGTCATTGTGTTTATTCTGAATGAGCCTGAGTTCTGATTGGCTTGAAGAAGTAAATAACAGCCCAGAGTAGGGAAAGGGGAGCGGAATGGCCTGCCTACAAGGTCAGGCAAAGTTACTCAGCAGCATAATGTTCAAAGCAGAAGGGTTCTGTGGTGGCTCACATGTATGTACCATTTGTTTGGATGACTCTGATAAAGTCTGCATTATTGTTGATTTAACCTTAGGCTGGCGTCAAACCAATGTCCTTTGCTACCCTGCCATCTAGAGATGACTAATAAGAATGCAAGGTCAAAAACTCCCTAATCATTAAAGATAGGCGGTTTGAAACACTATAAAAGACAATGACTAGGGATTTTAAAAGCCTAAGCCAGAGCCTGCCCATGCAAAAAAAAAAATGCCTAAGCCAAAAGGATATAATCAGAACCCATTCTGTGTGACTGAATATGACTGTGCCTCTGTTTGAAAACCAATATTTCTAAAAGAGATAAAATATATAAATATTATATATTATATTTATAAAAATATAATATTTATATATTTTATCTCTTCTATATATTTATAGAATATTGCTGTACTTAGTGTGCTGTGTCCTGTGTTATTGTTATACACTTGCCTATGATTTCCATGATAAAAGTGGAATGTCGTTTGTGTCATCAGGGTATAATCATTATGGTTAAAAAAGACCCAATAGTGGAAAATTGTACTCATATTGGGAGGACTATGGATTATAAATAAATGGTAAGAAGCCATAGCTTTGGACTTCCCTGAGTGTGGTCGTCAGATGTTCCCCTTGCTGAAATCTGGAAGCTATGGCCTTGGCTATTCCTATTTGAGTCTTCTAATTAGCCATAGTAGCTCCTACACCCACCCTCAAACCTGGGCTGCCACTTGGGGACTATGAACTGCTATGAGGACTCCCACTGAAGTGACGCATCTGAAGCTGCTTGGATAGCGTGCTGTATTTATTCCCTGGCCTGTGCCATTCTAAATGATATATGAGCCCTTGTATGGTTGGATGAGTTTAATTGTCTAGCTGTAATCGAACTCAAGATTTAAAATGCTCCTTGGTTAAGCAGAACAGGTGTGCTATGAATCTTTTATCATTCATTATTCAGGGCACTCCATGGTCCTATTCATTCTTGAAAACTCATGTTCTTAAGTTCTTTGAAAGTTTTTTCTTTGGTAATTATTTTCTCTGTTTTCCCTGAAACAGAGGAAACTCCCTAGCGAGTTGAATGATGGACTTCTTAGCTTGATTTCTGAAATGTTCTCTCCTATTTTCCTTCTCATTGTATTTTTATTCTGTTTTCTGAGAAATTTCCTCTTTATCTTCCAACCCAACAGAGTTTAAAAAGACATGCATCACATATTTGATTTTGATACTCATTATTGCTCTGAGTGTTCACTTTTTATACCTTCATCATTTTGTTTCATTACACATTATCTTTCTAATGATATCAATTATGATGGTGTTTATGTGTGTATGATTGTTTTCTTCTACTCTTGTATTGTCCTTCTTTTTATGGAATTCGTTTTGTTTTCTGGTTTTAATCTCTATTTTTAATGTTAGAGACTGTCCTCAAGTGTCTGGTGAGTCTTCCCTGTAATTTCAGTTTTAGCTTGATAGAAAATTATACAGCAGAGGAACAGGGAGAGAGGAAGTAGATTTGCTTATACTGCTTCATTGAGCTACTTCTTAATGTCAGTATCTATAGGCTTATTCTCTGGGGCTCACCAGTTTCCCCATAGAGAAATCGTTTGGTTTTCTCCTGATTGGAGAAAACGTCTCATCTCCAATATTCTGAGAATTTAGAGGAGAGGAGGACTTGGAGGAAGAAGGATCTTTATACAGACTCTCACTCTTACCCTCTGTTTGTGTGTGTGTGTGTTGTATGCTTTTCCATTGCTTTCAGCTGTGCTTAAGTCCCTGAGAATTTTGCCAGTTTGTTAGCTCCGGAAACTTTATTCCAATCTTCTGTCAGGGTCAAGGAAAAAGAGTTTTGAGATCAGCTGCTTCTTACACAGAGTTTCAACCAGTCCTCCTGTTTCCATGCCCAGCCTGCTTAGTGCCACCAATTCCTGAGCCTTTAAGGAATCCCTTGACAGGAATCTGCTTCTTCATTGTTGACTTCCTCCCTAGAAGATTCCAGTAAGTCTTCCATCTTCTATCTCCCAAAATTAATTTGACATTGTTAGCTGTGGTTTCTTCTCTCGTATCTCTTTGTCTTTGTGGTCAGTACCATATTTATTCCTTTGCAGTAATTTAGTGATGTTTCGTGAGAAAGCAGAAATAAAACAAAAATATTCAAACTGTCATATTAACTAGAATTCCCTTTTGGTATGAATGTTTTCTGGCAATCTAACCATTTCTGATTCTTCCAACTTCTGGTCACTGTAGTTGTCACAGCTGCTGTAGCAACTATAGAACTTTTTGGCCTGAGCCTTTTCAGGGCATGCTAGGTAGGATATAGCCTCAGCTCTCTAAATATGTGCTGTAGGGGCACAGAAATAGTGTGAGGGCAGTGGAGAAAAAACTGTACCAAGAAGGCCTAGATCATGTGTCTTCCTACCTTTTATTAACTATGTGAGTTAAGGTTACTAAACCATGGACTTCTTTTCTGTACGGGTAGAATAAGAGGGTTGAACTAGATATTCTTTACTACAATTCTTTCTACCTCAGGAAGTGTGTGAACTTGTCACTTATATTTTAAAATCATATCTAATATTTGATTTAGAAAAGAATATAAATAACATATATAGGTTTTCAAACATAACAGTAATATGAGTTGTGATGAATCTACCAGCCAACATAAGAACAAAATGATTAACAATACTACTGTGTGTGGTTATAGTTCAGTCATTTTAATGCTTTATGATATTCTGTTGTTGGAATATAACAAATATCCATTGATATATTGGGTTGATTCCATTATTTTGTTATTGACATCTTAATTCTATAGTCTTCTGATTCCTGATTAAGACCTATCTTTCTATTAATTTAGGACTTTAATTCCTCTTAGCAGTTTTGGTAATTTCCATTGTATAGGTCTTGTTCATCTTTTGTCAAATTTATCTCTCCTAATTTGATGTGTTTTTTATGCTTTTAAAACCTATATGTTACATTTCATTTTCTAGTTCATTGTTTGTACATAGGAATACAACTGATTTTTGTATATTGAACTTGTATCTTCTACTGTTGCTAAAATTCACTTATAATTCTAGTTATTTGATAGATTCCTTATTATTTTCTACATAGATCATCATCATATCTACAAATAAAGGCAGTTTTTCTTCTTCTTTTCTAATCTGGAAGTCATTTTTTTCTGGCTCTGTTGCACTGACTAGACCCTCCAGTACAATGTTGAATGAAAGTGGTGAGAACAGACATCTTTGTCTTGTTTCTGGGGTAGGCTGTAGATTTTTTTTAAATTGCCCTTGTTAATTGATGATATTCCCTTCCATTCCTGGTTTCCTAGAATTTTTTTTTTTATCATTAATAGATGTTGAATTTTTGTCCATGCTTTTTCCGCATCACTTGAGCTATGTTTTGTTTTCTTTACACTGTTAATATATTCAGTTACATTGCTTGATTGTTGAATGTTAACCCAACCTTGCATTCCTGGGGGAAACCCCACTTTGCACACTGTATTATCCTTTGCTATATGTTGGATTTGATGTGCTGAAATTTTGTTAAAGATTTTGTGTCGATGTCATGTTGGCCTGTAATTTTCTTTTCTTGTAATACCTTTCTTGGGACTTGGTATCAGGGTAATGCTGACCTCATAAAACAAGTTTTCTCCTATTTTCTAAAAGAGTTTGTATAGAATTTCTATTATTTCTTCCCTACATGTTGGATATAATTTATCAGTGAAGCCATGTAGGGCTGGGATGATATTCTTTGTGAGATGATATTTTAACTAAAACTCAATTTCTCTGGTAGATATAAGGCTATTCTAAGGCTGTTCAGATGATCTGTTTCTTCATGAATGAGCTTTGGTTGTTTGTGACTTTAAAGGAATTTGTCCAATTTATCTCACCAAATTTAATGGCATAATATTATTCTTGGTTTTTATTAGTTTCCCAGCTGCTGAAACAAAAATCATACAGTGGTTTGGCTTAAACAGTGGGAATTTGTTGGCTCATGGTTTTAAGACTAGAAGTCCAAAACTGAGTTATTAGTAAGGCAGTGCTTTCTCTCTGAAGACTGGCATTCTGGGATTGGCTGCAGCAATCCTTGGTCCTTGGCTTTTCTTTCATATGCCTATGCACATGGCAGTGTCTTCTCCTTTCTCTTCCCAATTCTGTTGATTCCCAGCTTTTTGCTTCTCTCCATGGCTTCTCTCTCTGTGGCCTTCTCTATAGGGCCTCTTGAAATTGGATTAAGACCTAGCCTGATGCAATTGGACCGTACTTTAACTGAAGTAACCTCATCAAAAAGTCTTATTTAAAATAGATTCACACCCATAGGAATGGATTAAGATTAAAAGCATGTTTTACTAGGGTACATAACTCCAAGCCACCACAATAATATACCATCATTATCCTTTTCAGTATTATTGGAGCTGTAATGAGGTCTCTTCTCTTATTCGTGATATTTGTATTTTGCATTTTCTCTATTTCCTAGTCAAACTAGGAGCTATGTATCAATTTCACTGACTTTTTTTGGTTTCAGATCCCTATCTGCATTCACTTACTCAGACTCTGAACTTGTCTCCTTTAAGTCTGTAAATCTGCCAGACTCTTTGGATTCCCGCTTCCCATTGCTGTAGCCTGGAACGTCTCTCTTGGCATTAAGCTAGGACATTAGAAGGGCTCACCTCATTTGTTTTGCATTGCTTTTTGTCCAATGACTAAAAGCTGTTGTTTCATTTATTTTATCTACTTTTTAAATTAGTTTAAGGCAGGAGAGTAAATCCAGTCCCTGTTATTCCTGCATGATCAAGAATGGAAGTTCATTACATTTAATGTAATTATTGATAAATTTGTATTTAGGTCTCTTATTCTACTGTGTGTGTGTGTGTTTCTTCTCTGTCCCCTTTAGTTTTGACCCTCTGTTTCTCTTTTTCTGTCTTCTTTTGGATGAATTGAATATTGTTTTGAATTCCATTTTAATTTACCTATTGGTATGTTCATGTTCCTTTTTGCATTAGATTTTAGTGCTTTCTGTAGGGATTACAATATACATCCTTAATTTTTCACAGCCTGCTTAGAATTAATATTTTATCACTTCAAATAAATATGAGAATCTTATAACCACATAGAAACATTTACCTTCTTCCTATTCCTATTGATGCCGCATGTGTTACATCTATATATATTATTAACTCCACACAAGAATGTTACAATTTTTTCTTTAAATATTCCTATTCTAGCTTAAGGGAATTAATAAAGGAAAAAAATGTTTTTATATATACCCATGTATTTACCATTTCCATTGCTCTTCATTTCTTCCAGAAGATTGAAGTTTCTATCTAAATTATTTCCCTTTAGCCTGAATAACATTTTTCAGCTTTTCTTGTAGTATAGGTCTGCTGGCAATAAATCCACTTTGTTTTCATTTCTTTGAAAACATCTTTATTTTACCTTCATTCTCCTTCTGTCACCTTTATTGAGGTATAATTCATAACAGTAAACTTTATACATTTGAAGTGTACAATTCAGTAAGTTTAGATAACTGTATATACCTGAGAAACCAGGTTAACAATCAAGGTACAGGGATATGTCTGTTACTTTCCAAATGTCTTATTCCCCTTTGTAGCCTATCACTCCATTTGCCCCCGCCACCTTAATTTTTGAAGGATATTTTTATTGGATATGGACTTCTGGATTGACAGTTGTTTTTTTTTCTTTCAACACTTTAAGGATATTTTTCCACTGTTATGGCCTATATGGCTCATGGTGAGAAACTCATTGAGAATGCAAATTGTTCTTCATCTTCTTCTTCAGTAAAATTCATTGTTTTTCTCTGGCTGCTTTTAAAGATTTCTATTCGTATTTAATACTGAAGTTGGACTCTGATGTGCCTAAATGGGTTTTCCTTTATATTTCTCCTACTTGGGTTTCCCAGGATTCTTGAATCTGTAATTTTATGTCTTTTACTAACTTTGAGAAATTTTTTGCATTATTTCTTCAAATATTTTTTCCGCCACATTTTCTCCTGCTTCTTCTTTTGGGACTCCAATTATATTTATGTTAGACCTTTTCATATTGTCCCACAGGTCTTTCAGTCTCTGTTGTTATTTTTTTGCAATACTTTTTGGTTTGAAATAATTTCAAGTTTACAGAAAAGCTGCAAAAAGTAACACAAAAACAATACAGAGGGGTGCACGGGTGGTTCAGTAATAGAATGCTCACCTTCCATGTGGGAAGGCTTGGTTGATTCCCAGACCATGGTCCATGGTGGATTCCCTGGTCATGCACCCTAACCCTCCCCCCGCAAAAAAAACAATACAGAAAACTCCAGTATGCCTCTTACCTAGATATTCAGGTTTATTACCTATTTATCTTCTAAACATTTAAGCCTCTGTTTATTTTTTAATCTTATTTCCTTTTTTCTTCATATTGAATAATTTCTGTTGATCTGTTTTCAAGTTTATTGAATCTTTTTTTAAAAAATAATTTCCAATCTCCTTTTAAGTCCATCCAGTGAATATCTTATTTTAGATACTGATTTTTAGTTTTAAATTTTCCATTTTTTTTTCAGTTTCTATTTCTCTGTTGAGATTTTCCATCTTTTATTTATGAGGGTATTTTTCCTTATATCCTTGAGAGTAGTTATAATAGCTGCTTTAAAATCTTTGCCTGCCTTTTCCAATATTTGTGTTATCTTGAGGTTGATAGCCATTCAGTTTTCTTTTCTCTTGATTGTGGTTTGCATTTCTCTGTCTCTATAGTCTTGTAAGTCTAGTAATTAAAAAAAAAAGTTTTATTCATGCACCATACAACCCATCCAAAGTGTACAGTCAGTGGCTCCAGGTATAATCGCAGTGCGTTTACCACTGCACTGAATTTAAGAATACTTTCATTGCTCCAAAAATAAAATCCCATACCCAATATACCCCTTATTTTTGACACTTAGCATTCGTATGGTGCCTTTGTTACAATTGATGAAATAATATTACAGCATTACAGTAATGCATTGGTTGTACTTTTTCCATATATCACCCTATTATTAATTCCTTGTAATTGTGACATACATTTTGTCATCTTCATATAAGAACTTTCTTATATTTGTAAAACCACAGTCATAATCCACTCTAGGTTTTTCTGTGTCATATGGTCACATATGTTATACTTTAGCTTTCCATCTAGTGACATACATGACTTTAGCCTTCCCCTTTCAACCATACTCCAACTCAGCATTGTTACTTATGCTACATCACATAGTATTGTGCTATCCCTTTCCAAACATTTACAGTCAACCATATTAAATAGTCTGTACACTTAAGCATCATCTCCTCATTCTCTACCCTCTTTCTATCTCCTGGTAACCTATACTCTTGAATTTAACTCCCAGAGTTTGCTCATTATAATTAGTTCATATTAATGAGACCATACAATATTTGTCTTTTTGTATCTGGCTTATTTCATTTAACATAATGTCTTCAAGGTTCATCCACATTGTTGTATGCACTATAACTTCATTCCTTCTTACAGGTGCATAATATTCCATATTATATATATATACCAGCTTGTTTATCCACTCATCAGTTGATGGACAGTTGGGCTGTTTCCATCTGTTGGCAACCCTGAATACTGATGTAAACATCACTGTGCACATGTCTATTTGTGTCCCTGCTTTCAGCTCTTCTGAGTATATAACTAGTAAACAGGATTGCCAGATCATATGGTAGTTCTATACTTAGCTTCCTGAGTAACCACCAAACTGTCTTCCAGAGCAACTGCACCATTCTACATTCCCACCAACAGTGAATAACTGTTGCTCTTTCTCCACATCCTCTCCAACATTTGCAGTTTTTAGAGTTTTTTTTTTTTTTTTTTTTTTTTTTTTGATAATGCCCATTCTAGCAGTGTGAAATGTTATCTCATTGTGGTTTTGGTTTGCACTTCCCTAATAGCTAGTGATGTTGAGCATCTTTTCATGTGTTTTTGAGCACTTACATTTCTTCTTTGGAAAAGTGTCCATATTTTTACGGACCCTCAAGGGACTCCACAATTCTTCTTAGTTATCAGCCTGTCATAGTCTGAGGTGTATCCTGAATTGGCTTAGAGAGAGAGGCCAGGAGAGGCCTCTTAAACATTGTAAATTTAATCAGTGGGATACTGGGCACTGTACATCCCCTTTCAATCATATTCACCTTTATAAACTTTATAAACCCAGTAATTAGTTACCATTCACTTCTATCCATTCCCCTGCATTAGATTCAGCCTCTTTGGGTAGCCTTTCCTCAATTTCTAGCTTTTGGGTACCTCTGGATCTGCTGTTTTCTACAATGTAACCTCTGAGATTACCAGAGTTATGTTAGCAAAATCGTACAGTACCTATCCTTATTTACTCAGCTTTATGTCCTCAGGGCTCATCCACATTGTAATATGCTTTGGGACATCATTTCATCTTACTGCTGCATAATATTCCATTGTATGTATATACCATGTTTTGTTTATCCACTCATCTACAGATGGACACCTGTATTGTTTCCATCTTCTGGCAATCATGAATAGTGCTGCTCTGCACATTGGTGTGCAAATGTCTCTTCGTGTCACTGCCCTCAGCTCTTCTGGGTATATACCAAGTATTAGTATTGCTGATCATAGGGCAACTTAATATTTCATTTTCTGAGAAATCGCCAAGCTGATTTCCACAGCGGCTGTACCATTATACATTCCCATCAACAGTGAATAAGTGTTCCTATTTTTCCACATGCTCTCTAACATTTGTAGTTTTCTGTTTGTTTGATAACCGCCATCCTTGAAGGTATGAAGTGATATCTCATTGTCATCTTAATTCACATTCCCCTTATAGTTAATGAAAATGAGCATCTCTTTATGTGCTTTGTAGTCATCTGTATTTGCTCTTCAGAAAAGTGTCTATTCATATCTTTAGCTCATTTTATAATTGGATTGTTCTTTTTTTGTTTAGTTGCATAATTTCTTTATGTACACAGGATATCAACCTTTATCCAATATATGGTTTCCATATATTTTCTCCTATTGAGTTGGTTTCCTTTTCATCTTTTTAACGAAGTCCTTTGAAGCACAGAAGCTCTATGTCTGTACTTTCTTTTGCTGCTTGTGCTTAGGTGTAAAGTTTAAAAAGCCACCTACTATTACTAGATCTTGAAGATGTTTCCCTGCATTTTCTTCTAGAAGTTTTAAGGTACGGGCTCTTAACATTTAGGTCTTCAATCCATTTTGAAATTAATTTTTGTATAGGGTATAAGGTAGGGGTCCTCTTTCATTCTTTTGGCTAATTATACTCAGTTCTCCCATGCCCATTTATTGAAAAGCATGTTCTGCCCCAGTTCAGTGGGTTTGGAGGCCTTATCAAAGATCAGTTGTCTGTATACTTGGTGATCTGTCTCCACACTCTGGATTCTGTTTGTCTTTGTGCCAGTACCATACTGTTTTGACAGCTGTGGCTTTATAGTAAGCTTTAAATTCAGGAAGTGATAGTTCTTCCACTTTCTCTTCTTTTTTAGACTATCTTTAGCTATTCGGGGTCTCTTTCCCTTCTAAATAAATTTGATAACTAGCTTTTCCAAGTCTTCAAAGTGGGTTGTTGGGGTTTTGGTTGGTATTGCATTGAATCTGTGAATCAGTTTGGGTAGAATTGACATCTTAAAGACATTCAACCTTCCTATCCATGAGCATGGAATGTCTTTCCATATATTAAGGTCATTTTTTGTTTCTTTTAGCCTTTTTTTTTTTGTAATTTTTGATATACTAGTCTTTGGTGTACCTGGTTAGGCTTATTCCTAGATATTTGATTCTTTTGGTCACTATTTTGAATGGAACTTTTTCTTTAATTGTCTGCTTAGATTAGTCATTGCTTGTGTATAGAAAGATTTTTTTATTTTTGTGCATTAATCTAGTTTCCTGCCACTTTGCTAAATTTGTTTAATAGCTCAAGTAGCTTTGCCATTGATTTCTCTGGTTTTCTAAGTATGGGATCATGTCATCTGCAAATAATTAAAATTTTTGCTCTTCCTTTCCTATTTGGATGCCTTTTCTTTCTTTCTCCTGTCTAATTGCTCCAGCTAGAACTTCTAGTACAGTGTTGAATAATAGCAGTGACAGCGGGCATCCTTGTCTTGTTCCCAATCTTAGGGGGAATGCTTTTAGTCTCTCACTATTAAGGATGATGCTGGCTCTGGCTTTTTTCATATATGCCCTTTATGATATTGAGAAAGTTTCCTTTAATTCCTACCTTTGAAGTTTTTTTTCAAGAATGGATGCTGGATTTTATCAAATGCCTTTTCAGTATCAGTAATATGATCATGTGATTTTTTTTCCTTTCAATTTGTTAATGTGCTGTATAATGTAATATAGATGTAATGTAGATTTTCTTGTGTTGAACCACCTTTGCATTCCTGGTATGAACCCCACTTGGTCATGATATATAATTCTTTTAATGTGTTATTGGATTCAATTTAGTAGTATTTGTTAAGAATTTTTGCATCTTATTTCCCAATTTAACTTATATGGACAGTTATCATATATTGAACACCATACGTACATGAAACCTCAAATAGGGCATGAGATTTTGTAGGTTTGTCTAGGTTAGTGTGATGCCCTGATAAATCCCAGAGTGATTTGAACAGTGAATAAAGATGTATATGCAAAGTCCCCTTGGGGGACATTCCCTTGTGGGAATGGGAAGAAAGGGGAAAAAGTCAACTTCCCCATTAGGAGAATTCCTGATATTCTCACAAGCAGTGGGGACAAACAAGTCAATAGACCGAGCAATCAATCTTGGGGTTTGTTCATATGAAACTTATCCCCACAAAGGATAGGCTAAGCCTACTTAAAATTAGGCCCAAGAGTCACTCCCAGAGAACCTCTTTTGTTGCTCAGATGTGCCCTCTCTCTCTCTCAACCAACACAACATGTGAACTCACTGTCCTCCCCTTCTCTACCTGGGACATGACTCCCAAGGGTATAAACCTCCCTGGCAATGTGGGACAGAAATCCTAGAATGAGCCATGACTTAGCATCAAGGCACTGAGAAAACCTTCTTGACCAAAAGGGGGAAGAGAGAAATGAGACAAAATAAAGTGTCAGTAGCTGAGAGATTTCAAACAGAGTCGAAAGGTTACCCTGGAGGTTATTCTTATGCATTATATAGATATCCCCTTTTCAGTTTATGGTATATTAGAGTGGTTAGAGGGAAGTGCTTGAAACTGTAGAGCTGTGTTCTAGTAGCCATGTTTCTTGAAGATGATTGTATAATGATATAGCTTTTGCTATGTGACTGTGTGATTGTGAAAACCTTATGTCTGATATTCCCTTTATCTAGAGTATGGACACATAAATTAAGAATATGGATGAAAAATAAATAATAGGGGGAACAAATGTTAAAATAAATTGAGTAGGGCGGGCCACGGTGGCTCAGCAGGTAAGAATGCTTGCCTGCCATGCCCGAGGACCCGGGTTCGTTTGCCGGTGCCTGCCCATGTTAAAAAATAAATAAATAAATAAATAAATAAATAAATAAATAAATAAATAAAAATTGAGTAGATTGAAATACTAGTGGTCAATGAAAGGGAGTGGTAAAAGGTATGGCATGTATGAGTTTTTTCTTTTTTCTTTTTCTGGAGAGATGCAAATGTTAAAAAAAAATTATCATGGTGATGAATACACAACTATGTGATGATATTGTGAGCCATTGATTGTAACCACATCAAGAATGTTTGTATGAAATTTATATTTTGACTAGTGCATTTCCTAATATAACTTATGTGGACAGCTTAGTTGAACACCATAATACATGGAACCTTGAGTAGGGCATGAGATTTTGTAGGTTTGTCCAGAGTGATGCCTCGATAAATCCCAGAAGGATTTGAACAGTGAATAAAAAAGCATTTGCAAAGTCCCCTTGGGGGAATGGTGAGAAAGGAGGAAAATTCAGCTTCCCCAAGTGGAGAATTCTTGATATTCTCACAAGCATTGGGGACAACCAAAGTAATAGACTAAGACCCTAAACTTGGGGTTTGTTCATATGAAACTTAACCCCACAAACGATAAGCTAAGCCTACTTAAAATTAGGCCTAAGAGTCACCCCCAAGTAAACCTCTTTTGTTGCTCAGATGTGGCCTCTCTCTCTCAGCCAACACGACAAGCAAATGCATTGCCCTCCCCCTCTGTACTCCAGGAGTGTGGACCTGCCTGGCAATGTGGGACAGAAATCCTAGAATGAACTGGGACTCAGCATCAAGGGATTCAGAAAACCTTCTCAACCAAAAGGGGGAAGGGTGAAATAAGACAAAATAAATTGTCAATGGCTGAGAGATTCCAAACAGAGTCAAGAGATTATCCTGGAGGTTATTCTTACGCATAATATAGATATCACCTTTTTAGTTAAGGTGCAAAGGAAAGGCTGGAGTGAACTGCCTGAAAATGTAGAGCTGTGTTCCAGTAACCATGTTTCTGGCAGATGGTTGTATAATGATATAGCTTTTGCAATGTGACTGTGTGATTGTGAAAACCTTGTGTCTGATGCTCATTTTATCTACCTTATCAACAGACAAGTAAAACATGTGGATTAAAAATAAATAAATAATAGGGGGAACAAATGTTAAAATAAATTTAGTAGATTGAAATTCTAGTGATCAATGAAGGGGAGGGTTGAGGGGCATGGTATGTATGAATTTTTTTCTTCTTTCTTTTTACTTCTTTTTCCGAATTGATGCAAATGTTCTAAGAAATGACCATGATGATGAATATACAACTATGTGATGATACATTGTGAGTTACTGATTATATATATAGAATAATAGAATGATCATATGATAAGAATGTTTGTGTTTGTACGTTGGTATGTTTAATAAATAAAATAAAAAATAAAAATAAAAAAGAATGTTTGTATGTCAAGAATGTTTTTATGTTTGTTCATTGTTTATGATACAAATATTTTAAAAAGAAAAAGAATTTTTGCATTTGTGTTCATTAGGGAGATTGGTGTAAAGTTTCCTTTTGTTGTAGTGTCTTTATTTGACTTTTGTATTCTAGTATGATAACCTCATAAAATGAGTTGGTTAGTGTTCCTTTTTCCTTAAATATTTTGAAGAGTTTGAGAAGGATTGGTGTTAGTTTTTCGTTTTTTTTTTTTTTTTGGTAGGGGGAGTATTTGATGAATTCCCCTGTGAAGCCATCTGGTTCTGGGATTCTCATTGCAGGAAGATTTTTGATGACTGCTTGAATCTCTTTATTTGTAATTGATTCGTTGAGATCCTCTATTTCTGCTTGAGTCAGTATAGGTGATTCATGTGTTTCTAGGAATTTGTCCACTTCATCTGAATCTAGATTGTTAACATATAGTTGTTCATAATATGCTTATGATTTTTAAAATTTCTGCATGATCTGTGGCAACAACTCCCCTCTAGTTTCTGATTTCATCTGTGTCCTTTCTCATTTTTTCTTTGTTAATGTAGCTAAGGGTCTATCATATATTATTGATTCTCTCAAAGAACCACCTTCTAATTTTGTTGATTCTTTCCATTGTTTTATTGTTCTCCAATTTGGTTATTTCTGCTTTAATATGTTTATTTCTCTTCTTTTATTTGCTTTGGGGTTAGTTTGCTGTTCTTTCTCTAAATTCTGTAGGTGAGCAATTAATCTTCAAGTTTTGCTTGTTTTTATTTTTAATATAGGTATATAGTGCAATAAATTTCCCTCTCAGCACTGCCTTTGCCACATCCCATAAGTTTTGATGTGTTGTATTCTCATTATCATTTTTCTCCAGATATTTACCTATTTTTCTAGCGATTTCTTCCTTGACCCACTGATTATTTAAGGATATGTCATTCAATCTATATATATTTGTGAAAGCTCTGGTTCTTTAGTGATTATTAATTTCCAGCTTCATTCCACTGAGGTCAGAGAAAGTGCTTTGGATAATTTCAATCTCATTAAATTTATGAAGACTGTGTCCCAAGCATATAATCTATCCTGGAGAATGTTCCTTGTATGCTGGAGAATAATGTATATCCTCATATTTTGGAGTTTAATGATCTATAGATGTCTATTAGGTCTAATTCATTTATCCCATTGTTTAGGTTCTCTATTTCCTTATTGGTTCTCTGTCTCGTTGTTCTGTCTATAGTGGAGAGTGTTGTATTCAAGTCCCCCACTATTACTGTTGAAATGTCTATAGCTCCCTTTAGTTTTGCCAGTGTTTGCCTCAAACACTTTGGAGCTCCTTGATTGGGAGCATAAACATTTATAATTGTTATTTCCTCTTGGTGAATTGTCCCTTTTATTAATATGTAGTGCCCTTCTTTGTCTCTTTTATGACATCTTTACATTTAAGGTCTATTTTGTCTGATATTAGTATAGCAGTCCTGCTTTCTTTTGGTTATAGCTTGCAAAGAGAACTTTTTCCATTCTTTCACTTTCAATCTAATTGTGTCCTTGAGTCTAAGATGTGTCTCTTGTAAAAAGTGTATAGAAGGATTATGTATTTTAATCCATTCTGCTACTGTGTATCTTTTAATTAGTGAGTTTGTTCCATTAACCTTCAAAGTAGTTAATGTAAAAGTAGTTCTTTAATCTACATCCTTTAGTTTTTGTCAGATCTGTATATTCTTTTCTTTCTTTTTTATTTTTTTAACTTTTTTATTGAGAAATATAATATATATACAAAAAAGCAATACATTTCCAAGTACATGTTAACAAGCAGTTAGAGAACAGATTTTAAAATTTGGTGCTTTGTGTTACAGTTCCATGATTTTTCATTTTTTCTTTTAGCTGCTCCAGGGCACTGGAACCAAGAGAAATATTAATATAATGATTCAGCAATCATCCTCATTTGTTAACGCTTATCTTCTCTGTTATATTCTTCCTTCTCTTTAAATAACATATATACATAAAAAGCAATAAATTTCAAAATACATAGCAACAATTAGTTGTAGAACAGATTTTAGAGTTTGGTATGGGTTCTAAGTTATATAGTTTCTTGGCATATAGTTGTTCAAAGTATCCGCCTAAGATTTTTTTTATTTCTTCAGGTACTGTGGTAATGACCCCCCTCTCATTTCTGATTTTGTTCATTTGCATCCTCTTTTTTTCTTTATCAGCCTTGCTGATGGCCCATTGATTTTATTGGTTTTCTCAAAGAACCATCTTTTGATTTTGCTGATTCTTTCTATTATTTTTTTGTTCTCTCATTCATTTAACTCTGCTTACTTAATCTTTGTTATTTCTCCTCTTCTGTTTGCTTTGGGGTTAGTTTGCTGTTTTTTCTCAAGGTCCTCCAGGTGAGCAGTTAAGTCCTCAATTTTTGCTCTTTCTTGTTTTTTAATATATTCATTTAGGGCAATAAATTTTCTTCTCAGCACAGCCTATTAGTTCTAATATGTTGTATTCTCATTTTCATTCATCTCCAGATAGCTGTTAATTTCTCTAGCAATTTCTTCTTTGACCCACTGGTAGTTTAAGGGTGTGTTATTTAATCTCTATCTATTTGTGAAAGTTCTTCTTCTTTGGTGGTTATTGATTTCCAGCTTCACTCTATTGTGATTAGAGAAAGTACTTTGAATAATATCAGTGTTTTTAAATTTCTAAGGACTTGTTTTGTGCCCCAGCATATGTCTCTATCCTGGAGAATGTTTCATGAGCACTAGAGAAGAATGTATATCCTGGTGTTTTGGGATGTAGTGTCCTATATATGCTTGTTAGGTCTAATTCATTTATCACGTTGTTTAAGTTCTCTATTTCCTTATTGGTCCTCTGTCTATAGAGGAGAGTGATGTATTGAAGTCTCCTGCTATTATGAAACATCTGTACTCCCTTCAGTTTTGCCAATGTTTGTCTCATATACTCTGGAGAGCCTTGATAGGGAGCATAAACATTTATGATTGTTATTTCTTCTTGGTGAATTATCCCTTTAATTAATATATATGTCCTTCTTTGTCTCTTATGATGTCTTTACATTTAAAGTCTAGTTTGTCGGATATTAGTATAGCTACTCCTGCTTTCTTTTGGTTACAGCTTGCATGAAACATCTTTTTCCATCCTTTCACTTTCAATCTATTTGTATCCTTGTGTCTAAGATGAGTCTCTTGTAAGCAGTATAGCTGGATTATATTTCTTAATCCATTCTGCCAATCTGTATCTTTTAATTGGTAGGTTTAGTCCATTAACATTCAAAGTTATTACTGTAAAGGCATTTAAGTCCACCATCTTATCCTTTGGATTTTGTCAGGTCTGTGTATTCTTTTCCCTCTTTCTCTTTTTATCCTTTAGGTTACCCTTACTGGTGCTTTTCAATTCTATGCCCTTCTCCAGACCTCCCTCTCCTGTCTTTTTTTTCAGCTGCAGAACTCCTTTTAGTACTTCTCATAGAACTGAACTGGTCTCTTGTTAATATATTCTCTCAAACATTGTTTGTCTGTGAAAATTTTAATCTATCCCTCAGTTTTTTGTTTGTTTGTTTTGTGAGATAGGGTGTGGCAGGAGGCGGATGGGGGGGCTAAACAGCTGTGCTGGAGCTGATATGTGAGCAGGATGCAGGTAGGAATGTGAAGCATGTGGGTCGTGTGTGGCAGGGTGTGGGGTACAGGGCATAGGGAGGTTGGAGTGTGGGTGTATCCTTCTGCAGGGGGTGGGGTCCAGGGGGGCCTGGATATGGATGCTTGTTTAGGGGTGGGGCACAGGTCACAGAGGTTGTGGGATGTGTGTCAGGGGTCGGTGATGACAAGGGGGCAGGCTCTTGGGACAGATTTGCAGGTACAGGAGTGGGGTGGGATGGTGTTGCTCACTTGTGCAGGGCAGAAATTGTG
>PVIY010022938.1:0-40065 GCA_004026745.1 Myrmecophaga tridactyla | reverse complement strand
CACCCATACAGACTCCACAGCAGGCCCGGGACATCTCCTTCCTAAGCCTGGGATGGCACAAAATGACGGTTGCTTCGGGTGCAGGCAGGGAGACCAGCTCTCCCCACAACCATTGGCCCAGGAAGCTCCCTAGAGCAACCGTGTTTGGAGCCAGGGTCCAACACTCTCACCTGAGCAGCTTTAATCTCTAACCCTTTTCTCCACCATGGAGCAAAGAACAGATGCCATAGCAACCCTCCTGCAATCCTTGCACCTCCTCTACCCTACCTTCCAAATAAAACTCTTCTTATTACGGATTAAACCCTTCCATGTACACAAAGAGATGCTGGGTGAGAGTAGCACGTTATTTCTACAGCAAGGCCCTGCTCAGCTCACCAAAAATGCATCCCTCTGCAGTCATCTCAACCAACCTAGAAGAATGCACACGCACACAGTGTGCAGGCAGTATCAGGCTGTATGCTGCAGCTTCAGAAGCAGTTCAGCAATCACTATTGAGAATGTCCACAAAAGCCTAAAGTATGTTGGTGGTGTCTGTGTGCCCAGCCTCTTCTGGCCTTTTTTATTCAAGAAATGGGATGGAAGGCATTTTCTTCACCAGAATTCATGGGAAGGCTTTAGACTGAAGCAGTGTGTGTTTGTGTGTTCATATGTGTGTGTATGGTGTGCTTGTATGTGCGTGTGAGGCGGGGAGTGGGGTGGGAGGGTGGATACTGCTCTCAAGAGAGAAATTACAAGGATATTCTCCAAAAGTTTACGCCCAAAAGAGAAGGGGTAGGGGGTGGGGACAGGAGAGCTTTGAAAGGCAACTGACTGGAAAAGGAAAGAAAGGCTGGAGCTACCAAAATGGCAGATGATCATGGCGTATGATGACCATCTCCACATGACCCGTCAGATCTTCGGAAAAGTCACCAAACTCATGAAAAGTTGAGCAAGGTTGGGTTTCCCCTGGAAAAAACAGATGGGGCTGAGGTTCACATCAGGGCTTGATGTGAGGCAACACACACTTAACATTGAGTGTGGAGACAGAGAGAAGTTCACAGAAATAAGTTTAAAAAAAGAAGATTAGGAATTGGAATTTGTAAAAACGATGAGGAAAGATCTGAACTTGCCTAATCAACTACAGAGTTTTTAAATTAAAAGCAAAATTTTTTTATTTAATCACCAAGGGGCAAGAAGGACATTCAGATTACATTTACAGCCTGAGCTAAGCAATGCGCCCCAAGCAATACAATGAGCAGACAAGCTGGAATGCCAAGCTCATTCTCACTCAGATCCATCAAAGAAAAGGAATTTTTTTTCAGTGTTAGTTTTCTTAACTACTGGTATTTCTATAATATTGTCTTCTGTTTTTATTGTAACTATGCAGTATTTCAGCTATATTAATTTTTTTTCAACTATGTTAATTAAGAGCCTATTATATGTGTAAGATATTCAAGGTTGAGTTTTGGTTTTCAAATCTTGCCATTCCCCTTTTCTTCCCTGGAATTTATCACCAAATTTTCTGTACTCACAAGGCATGAGAACCAAATAGGAAATAAAACGTGGCTGTGTTAATACAGGGCAAGTGTCTAATAACTAAGTTGGCCTGGAATATAACCAGTTTGTGCCTGTCTTTCCACTGTTAAGTTTAACAACTTCCCCTTTCATGTTCAAAATGCCTCATCTGAAAGACAAATTATACGGTACCCTACCTGGGAATCCCAGAGCAGAGTTCTAGTGAAAGCTGGTCTGGAAACGGCAGTCCAGATTGGGGAACCTAAGTGGACACTTGATTTTCCCCCACACCCACACCCACCCCACCCCACCCACCATGAATCTCAGATATCTGGATCCACAGCCTCCAACCATAGGTGGAGAAAGTGGACCAGACTGAGAGGGAGGCCTTGCCAGGTGTACATATACTGCGCGAGTAGAAAGTGAAAGAGAAGAGGATGGCAAGGCCTGCCTGAGAAAACAGATTTTGCTTGGTCCTATTTAATACATGGGGGTAGGAAGGGCAAGAGTAAATTCATTAGCCCAACCTTATCTTCAACACAAGTGGCCCTACCGACTAGTAAACTGTGGCCCAATCAATGTCTCAGAGTCTAACCAATCACATAACCAAGTCTTCCTCCTCCGGAAGAGAAGGATGGAGGAAGGTGGCTAACAAGGCTCCCTCTCCCTACAACCAGCAGTATCCTGCTAGGGTGATGTGGTAGTTAGATTCAGTTGCCAACTTGGCCAGGTGAAGACACCTAGTTCTATTGCTGTGGACATGAGCCAATGGCATGTGAACCTCATCTGTTGCTGATTACATCTGCAGTCGGCTAGCAGTGTGCCTGCTGCAATAAATGATGTTTGATTTAATTGGCTGGTGTGTAAAGGAGGGAGCACAAAGTAGCACAGCCCAAGCAGGTCGGCATACCTCATCTCAGCACTCACAGCTCAGTATACCTCATCTCAGCACTCACAGCCCAGCCCAGGCCTTTGGCAATGCAGAAAGAAATCTCCCCAGGGAAAGTTGTCAGAACCCAGAGGCCTGGAGAGAAGGCCAGCAGAGATCACCCTGTGCCTTCCTACATAAGAAAGAGCCTCAGTTGAAAGTTAGCTGCCTTTCCTCTGAAGAACTAACGAAATAAATCCCCTTTTATTAAAAGCCAATCCGTCTCTGGTGTGTAGCATTCCTGCAGCTAGCAAACCAGAACAGGTAACTTCAAAATGAACAAGACAGATCCATGTATTCTAACAGCATCTATGATATGGCCATAAAGTTTGTGTATTAGTTTCCTAGGGCTGATGAAACAAATTGCCACAAATTGAAGATGCTTAAAACAACAGGAATTTATTCTCTTGCAGTTTTGAAGCCCAGAGGTCCAAAATCAAGGTGTCATCAGAATTGGTTTCTTCTTGGAGACCCTGCGGGAAAACCCATTCCATGCCTCTGTTCTGGCTTCTGGCAGCTGCCGGCAGTCTTTGGCACTCCTTGGCTTGTAGTGGCATCACTCCAATCTCTGCTTTCTCCCCTGTGTATCTCTCATGGCCTTCTTATAAGGACACCGATCATTGGATTTAGAACCCATTCTAATTTAGTGTGACCTCTTCTTATCCTAACTAATTGCATCTACAAACCTTCTTTCCAAATAAGGTCACATTCTGAGATTCCAGGTGGATGTGAATTCTGGAGGGACACTATTCAACCCAGTACAGTCTGGAAATGTAGATCAGATTATTTCATTATTTTTTACAGAAGGAGAAAGCTCTTGAAGATGCTACATATATTTAGCCATGTTTCCAGACAAAGGACACCCTGTAGTTTTGTGGGGGAGGAAGGCATGTGTACAAATGCCCATAGCACAAGGGAGAAAGTGCTAAGAGCCATGTGAGGACATACAGACCATGCCATACGTGTTTAGAGGAAAAGACTTCTGACTGGGAAACCTGGGAAGACTTCCTGCAAGAGGAAAGGAAAGCAAGGATAGGATAGTACTTCAAAATATGAAAGTGGACAAAAGGGTATTTTGTTCCAGACAGAATTTTTTGTTAGTAAAGGGGGAAAAAACCAACTCAAACCACTTCATGAAAAGTTTTCCTATAAGGAGGTAATATGAACTAAACTGACCATGGGAGATTTGGTAACTTAAACAAGGACCCATCCTTCCCTTCATACATCCTTTCTTCTCTCTGCTGGTTTTCTCTGCAATGAGACTCGAGGTAAGTATCACCATGTCACAAATAGCTGTTGGACTTGGTGCCAAGAGGATGAGGGATTGCAGCCTCTCTAGCAGGGGACAGCCCATCTGAGAATGGAGCAACTATGAAGAGAAGGGGAAAATAAATAAATGAACAGAGCCATGGTGGCATGTTTGACCCCTGATCATAGCACCCTGGATTTTTGTATTATTTAAACCAATTATTCCCCACGCTCCTGCTCACACCCACCTTTTCTATTGACCAATTTACTAAGGTTTTCTGTCACCTGACACCAGGTATCCCTGCCCTGCCTAGCTCTCCATCGACCTTGGGTTCCCAGGGCTCTTTATATGGCTCCCTGGGACCACATTTCTTTGTTTTCCTAAACAAAAGCAAATGTGACTCTAAGTCCCTTTTACCCCGGACATGTTCCTCTCAGTCATTTCTGTACGTCCTTTGGATTCTACCAAAATTCCTGGGATAGAATAGTGCCAGGAGGAGTAGAGTGCCAGGGTAGGGTGAGGGCGTCTTGGTCCATGGTGGGGTCCAACCTCACTGTGACCCCTTCTGCTACCCAAGGCTATAGTCAAGGCTTCTCCCCACCTCTCACTTGGCACCACTGCCACCAGTGGCTAGAGATGCCCATTTCCCCATGCCTGGGGAGCTCAGTTCTTCCACACTTAATGCCCAGCCTCCACTGCACCCTGCAACCAGCTCCCCCACTGCACAGCCTGGGGCCACCCCCCCATTTCTCCTGGAACAACCACAGGCTCCTGCCCTTCTGGAAACCACCAGGCTCATTCCTTGATGGAAAGAAAGACTTGAGCGGGGCTCCTCTCCCTATGGACCATTGAAGCCAAGAGAAATACGAATGCTGGGGTTTTGTTTAACAAAAAAGGTATCTACACTTTTTTTTTAATGAGCCACCGACACCATGATTTTATCTAGATGTCCAATTACTCTTGAAAAATCGTATCTTGCAATGTGGAACTCAGCAGATGGCCAGTAAATGCCCACATCAATACTGGGTAGGACTGAGCAGTGGAGCCCCTTTTGGATGAGGCCTGGGCTCTGCAGATCTTCCAGCCCCTCCCTGTCTGTTCCCCTCTTTCGTACCTTTTGAAAAATCTTCCAGCCATGCTGCCACCACAGCAGGCTGCAGCATGGGAGCCACAGTAGAATCATGAGCCTCTCTCCGAAGACAGAAGCTGTCCTTCTGGGTAAGCCAAGCCAGGGGTCAGCATGCCTTCTTCCATTCTGCCAACTGTGCTTTCCCCAACATCAACTCATATACAAGCTGTGGCCATACACCAACTTCCACACACGCACACACGCACACAAATCCAACCACTCTCAACATGTCATAACTTCCACAGATATTGCTTGAGTTTGAAGGATGAAATAGAAAGGTCATTTCACAAGGTGAGGCTGGCCTAGCACCCCACTCCTCTCTTGGCCCTTCATGCCCCCTGCCCCCTGCCAGCTGCATCTTACCCTGGAACAGCCCCTGGGCCTGGCCTCCTTCCTTGCTTTGAACTCAGTATCACACGCTCCCAGCAAAGGTGCATTTCTTAGATGCTAGTGGCTGGGAAATTAAGAATATTTCTATATTAGAATACAAATAGTTATTGAGTGTATTCATTTGAGAGAGGAGTTTTGCAGCTCAGGTCATCATTCCAGCTGCAATCCCTAATTCTGAAGTGGGCGCATTAACAGAGACCCCAGGAAAACCAGGTAAGTCTCAGCAAGGGGTCGCTGCTTCCTGGGGCTCCTCTCTCCTGCAGCTCCCACACAAGCCCCTTCACAAGCCCACCTATTTCATCACTTCTACAACCAGATGTCACTTAGGAGCCCCATAAGTATCAGCATGAGCATTTACTCATTAATGATTTCCATTGCATGTGCCAGCCAGAGATTTTACACTGGACCATCATTACAAGCTGGGGTGTTATAGCTGCAGAGACACATTGCAGGCGGGCATTGCATTGGTGCAGTTCACTTTTTAAATGCAATTTTATTGTGATATAATATATATACACATACCTTATAATCATCTAAATTGTACAATCAGTGGCTCACAGTATCATCATATAGCTGTGTATTCATCACCACAATAGATTTTTTAACATTTTCATTACTCTAAAAATTAAGAATAAAAGTAAAAATAAAAGTAAAAAAGAACACCCAAACCATTGTTTATTTATTTATTGTCTTTTTTTTCTTACTCATCTGTCCATATGCTGGATAAAGGGAGTGTCAGAAGATTTTCACAATCATACGGTCACATCTTAAAAGCTCTATAGTTATTAAATCATCTCAAGAATCAAGGTTAATGGATTACATTTCAACAGTTTCAGGTATTTCCCACCAGCTACTCCAATACACCAAAAACTAAAAAGGAATATCAATATATTGCATAAGAATAACCTCCAGAATGACCTCTCAACTCTATTTGAAATCCCTCAGCCACTGAAACTTTATTTTGTTACATTTCTCTTCCCTCTTCTGGTCAAGGCTTTCTCACTCCCATGATGCCAGAGCCAGGCTTATCCCCAGGAGTCATGTCCCACATAGCCAGGGAGATTTATACCCCTGGGAGTCATGTCCCACATAGAGGGGAGGGAAGTGGGTTCATTTACAGAGTTGGCTTAGAGACAGAAGCCACATCTGAGCAACAAGAGGTTCTCTGGGGTAAATCTCAAGCATATTTTAAAGTGAGCTTCGCTTCCCCTTTGCATGAATAAGTTTCATAAGGGCAAGCCCCAAGATCAAGGGACTGGCCCATCAAATTGGCAGTCCCCAGTGATTGCAAAAGCAACAAGTCTTCCCCAGGTGGGGAAGTTTAATATTTCCACCTTTTCCCCCAGTCCTTCAAGGGGACTTTGCAAATACTTTCTAATACTCTGCCTAGATTACTCTGGGATATCAAGGCATCACACCAACCTATACAAACAAACAAGATCTCACTCGCTATCCAAGGTTCTTTGTAGTTATGGTGTTTGAATAAGCTGGCCATACAAGTTAAATTAGATAGTGTTCTACTGAAAATAAAAATTTTACACCAAATGAACATCTCTTCCTTTGTTCTCACACAGAAGTTGCAGTTTTAAAATACAGCCAATATTACCCTTTACTCTTTAGTCTGATTTACCTTAGCCCTAACTAGATCAGCTTCACTCATATCTCTATTTGAAGTCTGATCACTTTTTCAGTGTTTTTTTTTACCAGTTGTTGTATGTGGTGATGCTAACTTTAGCTCTGTAGAACTTTAGCTCTGAGTCTCAGGTGTCACACAGATACCTGAAGTTCCCGGGAACAACCAGATTATACACAGAGCTCAGCATCTCAGGACTGTTATCCTTTAAGATTACCCTTACTGATACTGTGCCCTCCTCCAGACCTCCCTCTCTGTCTTTTTTTAGTCACCAGAACTCCCTTTAATATTTCCTGTAGGGCAGGTCTCTTGTTGGCAAATTCTTGCAGCTGTTATTTATCTGTGAAGATTTTAATCTCTCCCTCAGTTTGCAGGACAACTTGGCAGGATAAAGAATTCTTGGCTGGAAGTCTTTCTCCTTCAAAATCTTAAATATATCATCCCACTGCCTCCTCGCCTCCATGGTACCTTTTGAGTAGTCTGAACTCAGTCTTATATATTTTCCCTTGTATGAAATAAATCTCTTTTCTCTTCCTGCTTTCATGACTTTTTGCCTCTCTTCAAGATTTGACATTTAGGTAAGTTTATGTCTTGGAGAAAGCCTATTTGGATTTATTCTATTTGGGATTCTCTGGGCTTGTTTGGTTTGGATGTTTATGTCTTTTATAAATAAGAGTTGGGAAGTTTTCCTCCATTATTTCTTCAGTTAACCTTCCTATTCCTTTACTCCTCTCTTCTTCTAGGACACCAATAATCCTTATATTCGTACACTTCATGATGTCTATCGTTTCCCCGAAATCAAGTTGCATTTTTTCCATTTGTCATGCCATTTGTTCTTTTGAACATACAAGTTCAATTGTCCTATCTTCTAATTTGCATATTATTTTTTCTGCCTCTTGAAGTCTACTATTCTGAGTCTCCTATATACATATTTTTTTTTTTTGAGGGGGGTTGCATGATCCGGGAATCGAACCCAAGTCTCCCGCATGGAAGGTGAGCATTCTACCGCTGAACCACCCGTGCACCCTCTGATGTACTTTTGATTTGGTCTACAGTATCTTTCAGCTCTGAATCTGTTGTTTTTCTGTTTAGTCTTTCAAATTCTTCTTTATGCTCCTCCAGTGTCTTCTTGATATCCTTTATGTCATTATGAACAACCTTAATTCGTTGTTCCAAATTCTGTGTCCCCTTGGGTAATTTAATTTCATCATTTAGCTGAGCCATATCTGCTTGAATCTTCCCATATTTTGAGATCTTCTGTTGTAGATGGAGTATTTTTAATGTCTTAAAAGGATATTTTGTAGATTTATTTCCTTCACTCATCTAAGATTTTGAATTTACTTGTATTAGCTTTGAAGATCCCCTTTTGGACTTAGCTTGTCAGTCCTTTCACTTGAAATCAAATCCCTAATCTCAAAGGGGAATTGCAATTCTCCTTAGCGCTTTATTTGAGAGCTAGGCAGATAGGCATTCCACTTCTTCGCAGCAAACGGTGCTCTTGAATCGTCTCATCCCCTTAGTCCTACTTGTCCCAGACAGCAGGTGTGATATCTAGTGGCCAGTCATGGTGCTCAGTTTGGCCAGCTTCCTCAGCCTCACCTCTCCATCCGCCCACACCTGCAGTCTCCGGGCCTCTGTGTGAGAAGGGGAGTGGGATCAGGACGCAAAGAAGTCTCTTTCGCTGGTTGGATGTAGGCCCTGCACCACACCACATCTTACCCTCCTCCCCAGAGAAGGGCCACCCACACACACTCCAGTCTTTGCCAAAAAAAGCCAGATGCCCACAGCAGCATGTCACAGGGGTGGGGAGTAGGCACTTTACATTGACTAAGTGGAGTCTGTGCACAGGAAAAGCACGCCCATTATCTTCCAAGTTCACTGCAGGAACCCCCAGCTATGCAGCTGGAAAGAAAATCTTCCCAAGCCAGCTACAGGAGTAGGCTGAGTCATGACTGAGCACATTTGCCCAGTTCTCTCCAACACAATTTTTCTGATTTTTCTCTGAGGGCCTCCCTATGTAAGGGAGAAGACCCTCTATGATCACTCACACCTGCAACTGTCCTGGTCATTTCCTACTGCATCTCTCACTGTTGTACAGAGCAGGGTGAACTCAGCCTCTCCTATTCTACCATCTTACCAGAAGTCTCTATAATTTCAATATTTTAAAACTTATTGAGACTTACTTTGTGACCTAACATGTGGTCTATCCTGGAGAACGATCCAGGAGCACTTGAGAAAAATATATATCTTACTGTTGTGGGGTATAACATTCCAAAAATGTCTGTTAAGTCTAGTTCATTCATTGTATTATTCAAAATCTGTTTCCTTATTGATCCTCTGTCTAGATGTCCTAACTATTGATGAGAATGGTGTGTTGAAGTCTCCAACTACTATTGTAGAGGTGTCTACTTCTCCCTTCAGTGTTGTCAATGTTTGCCTCATGTACTTTGGGGCACTCTGGTTTGGTGCGTAAATATTTATGATTGTTATGTCTTCTTGATGAATTGTCCCTTTTATTAATACATAGTATCATTCTTTGTCTCTTTTAATTTTTGAAGTCTAATTTGTCAGAGATTAGTATAGTTATCTCTGCTCTTTTCTGGTTGGTTTTCTGGTTTGTTTGTTTGTTTTGCATGTAATATCTCTTTCCAACCTTTCACTTTCAATCTGTTTTTGGTTCTAAAGTGAGTCTCTTATAGCTAGCATATAGATGGATCCTGTTTTTTAATCCTTTCTGCCAGTCTGTGTCTTTTGATTGGAGAGTTTAATCCATTAACATTTAATGTTACTACTATAAAGGCAGTACTTTCTTCTACCATTTTATCTTTTGGGTTTTATATGTCATATCTTATTTTTTCCTCTTTCTAACTTTACTGATAGTCTTCATTTCCATATTCTTCTCCAGACCTTTCTTTCTTCTGTCTTTTCTTATCTGCCTGTAGTGCTCTATTTAGTATTTCTTGTAGAGATGGGCTCTTGTTCCCAAACTTCTCAGTGTCTGTTTGTCTGAAAACATTTTAAATTCTCCCTCATGTTTGAAAGAAATAGAATAGAATTCTTTTTTTTCTGGGAATAGAATTCTTATTTGGCAGTTTTTTCTTTCAGAATCTTAAATATTCTTTCAGAATCACTGCCTTCTCACCTCCATGGATTCTGCTGAGAAATCTGCACATAATCTTATTGAGCTTCCCTTTTATGTGATGGATTGCTTTGCTCTTGTGCTTTCAGAATTCTCTCTTTGTCTCTGACATTTGACAATCTTATTAGTAAGTGTTGGAGTAGATGTATGCAGATATATTCTGTTTGGGGTATGCTACACTTCTTGGGTTTGTAATTTTGTGTCTTTCATAAGAGATGGGAATTTTTCTATGATTATTTCCTCCATCATTCTTTCTGGCCCTTTTCCCTTCTCTTCTCCTTCTGGGACACCCATAACATATATATTCATGAGCTTCATGTTGTCATTTAATTCCCTGAGACCCTGCTCATATTTTTCCACTCTTTTCCCTATTCTTTTGTGTGTAGGATTTCAGATGTCATGTCATCTAGTTCATTAATCCTTTCTTCTGCCTCTTCAAATCTGCTGTTGTAAGTCTCCATTGTACTTTTCATTTCTTCTATTGTGCTTTTCATTCCCATAAATTCTGGCATTTGTTTTTTCAAGCTTTTGAGTTCTTCTTTATGGTCACCCAACATCTTCTTTATATCCTTCCTCTCTTTTGCCATATCTTCCCTCAACTTGATTTTATTTTTGACTTGATTTAAGGATGTTTGATTGAATATTAATTAGTTGTTTCAACTCTTGTCTCATTTGAAGTTTTAGTTTGTTCCTTTCATTGGGCTATATCTTCACTTTTCCAATATGACTCATTAATTTTTGTTGGCATCTGATTTTCTTGGTTAGTCTATTCTGGAGGTTGTTGTCGTCACTATTTTACCTAGAATTTTCTTGTTGAGTGGTCTTATTCTGTTTTTTTGTTTTGTTTTGTTTCGTCTTTCAATTAAACTTAATCCAGACCTCTAGTATAGCTTCTATTTAACTGTTCAGAATTTTTCAACTTTTGTTTTTCTGGTTCTTGCCTTGCTTAAATGGAACCTTTTTTTTTTTTTAGGATGATCTCCCTAAATATCATCGACCCCAGTGAGATTTTCCCAGACAAGACAGGCCCAGGTCTCAGGAGGAGGGTGTAATTAGTACCCAGTTTCCCTGGGGATGAGACCCAGCAGGTTGTTAGAGATTCCTGTGAAGCTTCTAGGCTCTGTGCTTTTCCAATCCTTCCCAGCAGGTAGTGCTTGTCAGTTTGCAACTCCCCACAGGTGTAAAGTGTGCAATGCTGTTAATTCGACCCTGTAGCTGCCAGGGGCATAGTTGAGACAGAGGCTGAGGTACAAGGTGGATTTAGGGCTTAGCCCCTGGGGTTTGAATTTTCTGATTGAGGGTGCCACTTGAGCTGGGTCCCATCCCACCCTCCTTTTCCTAGGGAAGATAAGCCCTTTAGGGAATTATCTCTTTCACGTGACTTGTTACTTTGTCTCTCAGACCTATCTTAACTCTGCCCTTGCGTGGATCAGGGTTGACAATTGAAAATGCCAGAGGCTTTCTCTAATGAGCTACTTAGAATAGATTTCTTTGTTTGTTTGTTTGTTTAAGTAAAAGAAAGATTCTCCTTTTCAGAGCTGACTGGCTCAGCCCCCAAGGTTTGCCTGTCAAGAGCTGGAGTTGGTACCTGACCCTATGTGCCTTTTTCAATATTCTGAGCTGGGCTGACTCCAAAAGCCTTGCTTTTGTTGTTGTGGTGGTGGTGGTGGTGGTTTTCCATCGGTCCCACATCCTGTCTGCAGGAAGAAATCTCAGGATTCCTTTCTTACTTCTCTCAGTTAATTAAAACTGAAATTAGAGCAAGGCATGCGACTAGGTGAATGAATCTTAAGTACAGCATGTCGAATGAAATGTTAGAAACAAAAAGACAAATGCCTCACTCAAATCGGCTAACTAAAACAGGCAAACTCAGAGATTGAAGTTGAGAGCATGAGTTACCAGGTTGGGGCCTATTGTAAAGATTCCTAGGTCGTAAGTTCTTACAGCAGTCACATATATTCAGGAGTTGTAACTGTTATTTCTAAATTCTGAGATGCTGAGCTATTTGTGTATAACCTCATCGTTCCCTGAAACTCCAGGTATTTCTGTGACACCTGAGACTCAGGGTAAGAGCACTGAAGTGATGAATGTCAGCAGTACCCCATATAGAAACTGTTAAAATAGTTGAAAAAGTAGTCAGACTTTACTAGAGATATGAGTGAAGCTGATCTGGATAGGACTAAGGTAAATCAGAAAACAGAGTAAAGGACAATATTATCCATATTTTAAAACTTCACTTTCTTTATGAGACCAAAGGAAGAGATGTTCATTTGATACAAAATTTATATTTTGGGTAATACATTATCTAATTTAACTTGTATGGTCAGTTTATTTGAACACCATAATTACATGGGACCTTGAATAGGACATAGAGATCTTATTGATTTGTACAGGTTAATGTGGTGCCTTGACATATCCCAGAGTAATTTGGGCAGAGAATAAAAAAGTATTGCAAAGTCCCTTTGGGAGACTGGGGAGAAAGGAGGAAATATTAAACTTCTCCATCTGGGGAATTCCTGATATTCTCGCAAGAGTGGAGACAACCAATTCAATAGACTGAGCCCTCGATCTTGGGGTTCACGCCTATGAAACTTCTTCCTGCAAAGGAGAATCTAAGCCTACCTATAATTACGCCTAAAAGTCAACCTCAGAGAACCTCTTCTGTTGCTCAGATGTGGCCTCTCTCTAAGCTAATTTGGAAGGTGAATTCACTGCCCTCCCCACTACATGGGTCATGACTCCCAGGAATGTAAGTCTCTCTGACAATGTGGGACAGGACTCCCAGAATTGGTTGGGATGTGGCATCATGGGATTGAGAAAGCCTTCTTGACCAAAAAGGGGAAGAAAGAAATGAGACAAAATAGTGTCAATGGCTGAGAGATCTCAAACGGAATGAGAGGTCATTCTGGAAGTTATTCTTATGTATTATTTAGATATCCCTTTTTACTTTATGATGTATTGGAGTGGCTAGAGGGAAGTACCTGAAACCGTTGAGCTGTATTCCAGTAGCTTTGATTCTTGAAGATGATTGTATTTTTACAATGTGACCATGTGATTGTGAAGACCTTGTGTCCAATGCTCCTTTTATCCAAGGATATGGACAGATGAGTAAAAACATAAGGATAAAAAATAAATAAATAATGGGGGTGGGGGATAAGGGGTAAAAAAAATGAGTAGATTGAAATACTAGTTGTCAATGAGAGGGAGGGGTAAGGGGCATGGGATGTATGAGTTTTTTCTTTTTTCTTTTTATTTCTTTTTCTGGAGTGATGCAAATGTTCTAAAAATGATCATGGTGATGAATACACAACTACGTGATGATATTGTTAGCCATTGATTGACTACTATGGATGGGCTGACTGTATGTGTGTGAAGATTTCTCAATAAAAATAAACAAACAAACCACAGTTGGAGCTTTCTCCCTTGCTCCCAGCAGAGACCTCTTCTTTCTCCCCTGGGGAAGTGTTTCTGACCAAGCGTGCTATGCTAGTGGGGGAAGGGCTCCAGTCTCCAGATTTGGAGGGCTTTACTTACAGTCCTGTGGTGTGATCTCAGCCCCTCCACCCACTCCAGACTGGTATATGAATGCATGTCTGATCATGAATGTCCCCCAAAGACTTGTTCCAGACAATTCTTGGATATTTACTAGCTGCTCTAGAGGATAAAGTAAATTCCACACCTCCCTACACCGCCATCTTACCCCACCTTCTCCAATTCACTTTTAAATAGGGATAGGAAACTATCTGCCCTCCAGGGTTGGGGCAGTGCCTGGAAAAATGTCAACATTGTGAAGTTAGGGATTGTTTCATTCTGCCACCCTCTGAAATGGCACCTTTGGAAAAGTGCTCACGTGACTATGAGTTTGTTTCTCAAAATACACCTAGCAGGGCCCAGAATGACCGTTCATCTCCACTCCCAACTAGAAATCCTGGATCCAGATCTTTGTCTTCCCAGCAGGCAGAGGGGAGAGCAGCTCATCCCAGTGAGAACCATGGGCATCTGTTGTACTCACACCCACATCACCCTCAACCCCAAGATATTCTACCTGCTCCTGAGAGGGTTTGAGGCCTCCAAGATGGCCAGCGACTTGTGCAGGATCTTCTAGCTGATGCATGGCAGAGTTTGTCCTGTCCCTTCTGTCCACTGGAGCCAACTGGGCCAGGGCTTTGTTTTGTCAACAATATCCTCTGGCCACCTTTGGTTTGGGTGTAAAAACCTGTTTATTAATTTGTCAATTTTAAGTCATGTTTTGAAGCCTAGGGGAGTTTGTTTGGTTTGGGGGTTGTTTCTTTTCCATTCAGCAGGTGAATGCCCTTTTGGGGCCTGTAGGAGTTAGGTTCAGGTGTCAACTTGGCCAGGTGAAGGTACCTAGTTCTGTTGCTGTGGACATGAACCAATGGCGTGTGAACCTCATCTGCTGCTCATTACATCTGCAGTTGGCTAGGAGGTGTGCCTGCTGTAATGATGTTTTATTTAATTGGCTGGTGCTTAAATGAGAGAGCGCAATGTAGCACAGCCCAAGCAGCTAGCATACCTCATCTCAGCACTTGCAGCTCAGCCCAGGCCTTTGGAGATGCAGAAAGGATCACACCGGGGAAAGACGTTGGAACCCAGAGGCCTGGAGAGAAGGCCAGCAGAGATCACCTTGTACCTTCCCACGTAAGAAAGAACGTCAGTTGAAAGTTAGCTGCCTTTCCTCTGAAGAACTAATGAAATAACTCCCCTTTTATTAAAAGCCAATCCATCTCTGGTGTGTTGCATCCTGGCAGCTAGCAAACCAGAGCAGGGCCCCACCTGAAGATAAGCTGAGCTTACTCAGAATTGAACCTCTGCTTTCCTTGCTCCAACCCCTCAGAACTGGAAGTCCATTTAAAAGAAAAATTAAATATCCATAGGGCTGGTGAGAAAACTTGTTTTGATAGTTCCTTAATGAAGGGCAGGAATATGATGCAAGTCAGAAAGACAGGTGGGTCGCTCTGGCCCTGTACCTGGCCTGTTAACCCATTCTGGAGGTGGCTCTGTACCAGCACCCCAGGCTGGGCACATGGAGACACTGGGGCTGCTAAGTAACAAACCACAGGACCTCTACTGGCATGTCTAGCCATTGCACTGCCCAAGTGAGAGAAACCAATGCCAGGTCACAGGAGGGAAGACCTTAGGACTCGAGCCCCACTTCCGCTATCCCTGTACCTTTCGTACCTGGTTTCCCCTCAGCCCTCTTCCCCGGCTGAGGATGAAGAGCTGGCATTTGAAATGCCTGGGAAATGCGAAGAAATTCTGATTCTTTCAAACTAAGGCAGATGTCCTCCAAGGCAGGCCCACAAATAGGAGCTTGGTGGGATGGCGTCAAATTGTGCTCAGAAAGTCCTCAATAAATGGTTGGTGGTGGAATATCAGAATGAAATAGGGCTTGAACCTTTTGTGGCTGGACCTCCTGTTCCCACAAACTTCATACTAAACTCCATTGTCTTTTTCTTTCCAGATTCCCCACCCCCTAGGGCAGCTCTCCACCCTAAGGGAAACTGAGCCCTGGATGAGTCAGCACATTCCTTCCCTGCTGACTCAGCCCACCTGCCTGGGATCATAATCTACCAATACCCATTCCAAACAACTGACTCTGGCTACGCCGTCTAACTGCCACCCTCACAGCTGATACCCACCCACCCAGGTCTGCTTTTAAGAATGGCACCCTGCTTGCTGTGCTACCAACGTCCACCCTCTCTGTGGCTTTAACCTCTGCTTTTACCCTGCACAAAAGCCCAGGAGCAAGCAATCCCACCCCTGGGAAGCACCTCCAGATCTCAGGAGTCAGATGAGCAAGGGTTTGTATTTTGCATGCTTCTGAAAGAAACTGAGACAATCTATTATTAAGGCCAGGATCAAAGAAAAAGAACCATGTAATGAAGTTCATGTGTGTTTGCTTGGGGCAGGAAGGTAACAGTTTCAGAAATCATTTAGAAAGACTCCCTGCAACTTACACTAAAATTATGCACTGACCTTCCCAGCAGGAAAGAGAAAAATTGATTTATGCCGCTCTCATTATCAAATAAAAGAAAGCCTATCATATCATCTCAAGGACACAAATCTTAGCAAATTTTCCCAAACCAGAGAAACTTCAGAAATAAAAATGTGGAAGGGAGAAAGGAGAGCAAGCTTTCTCTTGGCCTTGACATCTTGACTATTAAAGTCTCATTAATTATTTCACCTGGAGGGAAACTTGAACAAGTGTGGCGGTGACATCCATGGAAAGTTTTACAAATGTTGTCTTTTGGCAGTTATTTTTCCTGTGGCCATTTCAAACTCAACGGTGGAACGTGCAAAAACTGCTCGCCCTATTCCCAGACCTACAGAACTGAAATCTCCGGAGGGACCCAGGAATCTGCATTTTCTCTTATATACCCTATGGAATTCCTGAGCGCCCTAAAACTGGAGAACCGACTTAGAAGTTGCTTACACTTGGAACGGCATTCCAAGTTGGACCGTACAAGGGTAGCACCCCTTCCCCCCACAGCTGCTCCCATGAGTGACAAAGAGGGCCCCACACCCAGGATCACACCAGCTGGCAGCTCTGAGGACACCAGACCTTTTTAAGTTGAGTCTGCCCACGTTGTACCCCCACCCCGCATACACACACACACTCCAGGCAGCATTAATCTGAGTCCTCTGAGAAGCAGGTGCCAGAAGGGATTAAACATGCGAGGGTCCTACGAGGGGAAGGGCCTGTGTGGCAGAACAATAGGGAGGGTACGGGGTAGACTTCAAATAGAGTCTAACCCCATGGAGGGTTGTCTGATTCAGCAAATAAAAATGCCCTTAGGTAAATTTGATTTGAAAATAAACAGCAAATAATTTTTAAGTATAAGTATATCATATGGAAGATTTGGGACATACTTATACTAAAAAATTACTTACTTCTCTGAAATTCACATTTAACTGAGTGTCCTGTACTTTATCTGGCAGCCCTAACCCCAAGTGGAGGAGAAAGGTAGGTTGAGTGGGAGCATCCTAGATTGCTGTGCTGTTTAAGGAAGGTTCAGCAAAATCACTGGGGTGTCCCTGAGTCAAAGCCAAGTCATCCGAGGAGTCCTTTATCTCCCGGGGATGAGCTGGCCTGGTTATCCCTGATGCATCCAGCACTGACAGACCAGATGGTGGGAAGTGCGAACTCAGCACAAACGAAGGGATGGATGTGAGAGCCGGTAACAATCAGCTAGGCTCCCTTTGGCTGGAGGTCTGTGAGGCCAGGTTATGCAGCACAGCCCACCACCAAGCCCGGAGCGGCAGAAGGCTCACAGCAACTGCCGCTGGGCATGTGTTCTAGCCACAGCTCAACATCCTTGAAATTAGGTTGAGAAAAACCATCTCTGCCTCGGCTTTCCCACCCAACTTACAGATATGCTGGAAGGATAAATGGGGCGATGAGGCCAAGGACTTCTTAGTTTTGAGATCAAAGGTTGTTTGCGTGGATCAGCCTTTGCACAGGCTTGAGCCTCTCATGAGGCATGGGTTCTCCTATTTGAATGGCTCTTTTGGGCAGGGACACTCTGCCTCTGCCCCAAGCACTGCTCGGCTGATGGGACAACACTGAAGCCCTTTCCTGCCAACATGAAATCCTGAGAGACCAAGTCCCACCTATGCCAGTCTCTGGGCATCTCATTGTCCATCTCCGGGAAAGTAGAAACAAGAGGCCTACAGAAGCAGAGAGGAGATTTGGAGGATGGAATTGGCAGCATTCTAGACCTGGGGAAAAGTAGATATAGCTAGAGAGTGGAAGAGAGCCATCTTGGGAGGCAGATGGAGGGAACTTAAATAGCCAGAGACTTGAGCCAGAACTCCCCAAGAATGCCTGCGGGGTGGGGAGCAGCTGTATAGCACTGCCATGGTTTAAAACATTCCATAAATGCTTCCATACTTCTCCTTTCAAAAGATGGAGCCTAATTCCCCTCCTTTAAGTATGGAGACTTGCTTCTAGCGGGTAGAATATGGCAGTATTGTACAAGATTGGGATGGAAAAGGCTTTGTGACTTCCTCTTTGCTTTCTCTCTTGGACCACATGCTGTGAGGGAAGCCAGGTGCCATATTGTAGGGACACTAGAGCAGCCCTACAAAAAGCCCAGGGCAAGGAGCTGAAGTCTCTTGCCAACAGCCAGCAAGGAACCGAGGCCCCCAACCACCAGCTGTGCCTGGAGCCTGCTCTGTGTTTGGTTCCCCCAGCCCCAGTCAAGACTTCAGGTGGCTGCAGCCCTGGCTGCTTGAGCACAACCTCACAAGAGACCCTGAGCCAGAACCACTCAGTAAATTGTTCCTTAAGTCCTGACCCACAGAAACCACTCAAGCGGTCTTAAGCCTTTAAGTGGTAGGCCTCCAGGTTTTGAGGTAATTTGTTACTCAATCACAGAGTCACAAGCACTGCAAGTATGAGTTCAAATCTCAGCTTTATTTACCAGCTCTGTACTCTTGGGCAAGATCACGAACCCCTATAAAAGCATTGGTCCCTTCTGGCTGCTTCCTAGACTGCACAGGGAAGACATTACCTGATTCTCGTATCCTGGAGAGAGCTCCAACTTGAAGTCAAATCCCACCAACTGGGGTCCCCTGAGGGAAGAGGGAGGGGGGCCAGCCAGTTCTCTTGGGGAATGAAACTAAATCACATTTCCTTCCAAAGATCTTCTGTCTTACACTTGACAAAGGCTTTCAAACCTAAGCCAATATTTAGTCTACTTGATTCCCTAGCAAAGCATTAGGCCCTGGTCCCAGCTGCCTGGGTTTGGGAAAGACCCTTAAAGTATAAGTGAGGAAATGTGAGTTCATACAGTTGAGGATGCCCTCCTAAATCTCTTGGAATCTTTTTATAGCTCTCTGCATCCTTCTGCAGCTTCTATATGCTTTCCTGCTAAGGGCTGACCCCTGGGACTCTCAGAGAATTGCCCCGAGTGCTGGAGCCCCCTCTCATTTGGGAGCACTGAAAGTTCCTGGGAGTTTCACATCCACTTCCCACCCACCCTAGCCCAACCCCAACAGCCTGTGGCAAACAACTGGCTGTCCCAAGCTCCACAGAGGATCGGGCCGAGGCCACAACTCCACCAGAAATCTCCCCCTGGCTGGGCTTCTTCCCTTTCCTAGTCTGCTTTCCCCACTCCCTTCCTGGGTTCTCCTGGGAAAATCCCCTTGATAAATGACTTGCACTCAAATCCTTGTCCCAGTGTCTGGGAGACTCTGAGCAGAAGCACACTGGGTAGCCCACACACTGGGGGATCACACTGGGTAGTCCTGCCAAAGCATGGCTCCACCACATTCATGCCAAGGATTACTGTTACTGGACCTGTCACTGAGAGTTAAGAAATAAAATAGTAAGTCATTATGATTGCTGAATCATTATACAGATGCTTTTTTTCTTCTATTACATTGTAGAATAGCCAAAAGTTAATAATTGAAATTACTGAAACTCGCTGAACTAGTCTCAGCCCTGTGTATACTTACTGTTGTGATGGTTTATTCCAGCCTAGTCTCAGCGCTGTTTTACTTGCTATTGTAATGCTTACAACTCCATCTCCCCTTGTTTGAATTCATAAAAAGCCTAACTCCTTAGACTGGTGGAGACCGACTTTTGGATTGGGAGGCCCTCTGACTGCCAGCCACAGACTTAGCAATAAACTCTTTCTCTCTTTGAATCCCCGGTGTCATAGAGGAGCTGTCATACGCATTGGGCAGCTGGCAACAGGAGTACTTTGTATGCCAAGTCACAACTGAGGAACTCAGGTATCCAGGAGGTTGAGAGACCAGCCCAGGCCCCAAGGCAGACTAAGTGGTAGAGATGGGAATCTATTGCAGATCTGTTACTCCAAAGCCACATTCCTGGCAGCACAGTGCATTTTACTGCCTCCCCACTCTGGGCTGCTTGGAAGGAGTTTCTACTTGCTTGTTTTTTCTAACCCAGAAACCTAGACCCATTTTTCTGCTTACTACTAAGACCACATACATTCCAAAGAGGCAACTCTCAAAGCCAGAACATGTCAGGTAGAATGCTAGAGGCAACGCTGCAGCCTGCTCCCTTGTCAACGGAGTCTGGTGTTGAAAAGGGGTTGGTGGTGATGGTGGGCACCTGAACACTGTACCCCAAAGCCCCTGGCATGGAAGAAAGGTGAACTTTCAAATGAAGCCTCAAGTTCCAGCTTGCAGACTCCCAGGGAAGAGGTTCTCAGCTGGAGGCAGTGCCCTAAGCAGCATTGGAAATGTCAGGAAGATGAATTCAGCCTTTTCACTTTCATGGGATTCCCACCCCCAACAATCCTTGTTCACCCCTATCCTTATTTCCCATGACCTCTCACTCTTTGTGCTCCAGCAATTGCGAACATACCCTTTGTGCCTTGGCTGGGGCAGCTCACCTTGCAATGCCTTCTCCATGCTTCATTCTGGAAACATTTCCTAAACATATATTATGTGCATGGCAGTGTGGTGTAATGGTTAAGGGCTTGGGATCACGCTTTGAAACCATGTGGCCTAGGCTCTGTTCCAGCCTCTGCTACTGAACAAATGTATGAACTTGGGAAGTTATTAAACTTCTCCTTTATGTTCTCACCTTTAAAATGGAGCCAGAGACACCTCAGATGGCTGTTGTAAGGAAAAATAAGATAAATTATATGTAAAGCACTTGACAGAGGGCCTGGCACATAACTCTCTTTCGATAAATAGATTAGATAGATAGATAAACAAACAGACAGACAGAGAGATAGATAGACAGGCAAGGCAGAGAGATTGATTGACTAATCAATCAGGTTGGGGGATTGAATCATATCCCCCACAAAAGGCATGTTCAGGTCCTAGCCCCTGATCTTGTGGCTGTGAACATATTTGTAAATAAGACCTTTGAAGATGCTATTAGTTAAGGTGTGTCCAAACTGAATGGGGGTGAGCCTTAATCCAATATGGCTAAGGATATGGCAGGAGGAAGCCACTAGAAGTCAATGGAACCCAGCAAAGAAAAGAGATGACACCACCACTTGCATTGCCAGGGGACAAAAAAGCCAAGGACCAAGGATTGCTGGCAGCCAATATAGAATGCCACAGCCCTCAGGGAGAAAGCGTCACCTTGCTGACACCTTAATTTTGGACTTCTCCTAACCTCAAAACTGTGAGCCAATAAATTCCCCTGGTTTAAGCCAACCCTCCGTATGCTATTTGCTTTAGCAGCTAGGAAATGAAAACAGATTAGATAGATAGATAGATAGATAGATAGATAGATAGATAGATAGATAGATAGATAGATAGATACCAATAGAGGATGCATTTAGAGATAAAGATAGAGATATCAGCTCTTGATGTAAAATTCCATGTGCCGGGCACCATGCTGGGATCTGGAGATACTGGAGTAGTATGAAGTGGGCAGGCAATTAAGTAGGCTCTTAATCAATGTTTCTTTTTAGTTGATGTGAACTGACTTGCATGTACCTCACCTATAGAGTGGTATAATGTAGTTTGTGAAGCAACCTAATGTTGGCCTTAAGAACTCAGACTGCCTCCAGCTAAGAATCTCTTCACAAGGAGTACTGAGTTCGAATCCCAGCTCCTCCTTTTTCAGCTGCGTAACTTCAGGTAAATCTCCGATTTACTCTCCACGGTTGTTGGAAGGTTGTTGGAAGGACCAATAAGTGCTTTGGGCAACACAAAGCAAATTAGTTGTGATGTGTATTATCTGAGTTTGGTGTTAAGGCCAATTAAAATAACAAAGGAGAGGAAGGTTTGTAATATGCAATAAGTGACAGCTGTTCTTTTTCACATATTCATTCAATGACCATTAATTGAGCTTCTACTGTGCCAGATGTTGGAGAATTCACAGAGTTTTACCACATGATTTCTACAGGGTGAAAACTTCACACTTATGAATAAACAGGGGCTTCCAGGGAATGACAAGATGAAAAGGAAGACTCCATCACAGTGGAGTTTCCAGCACAGGGAGGCCAGAAAAGGAGATGCATTTGTAGACAGGGGGACTTCCCAGTAATCTGGAAAATCACATCCCTGGAGGACCCAATTTTGACAACCTCACAAAAACCTGATTCTGGGCTCAGTCAAAGCACCAAAGCCCTAAACACAAAGAACCCCAGGGAAGAACAGGGTGCAGAGTTCTTGATAAAATAAAAAATTCCATTCAGGAAAAGCCATGTCTGGAACTATGCCAGACACATGCTTCAAAGTGGTTTATTTATACTTTACAACAGCCCTGCAAAGCAGGTGTCATTATGCCCATTTTATAGAGAAGAAAATGGAGACTTAGAGGTGCCGTAAACTGCCCAAGGATACACAGTCCTTTAATAGAAGCATCAGGATTGCAATCGAGGAGTGGCTGGTTCCAAGGTCCCGGCCCTCCACTATGGAATATCCTTCCCCAGTAGAGCTCCTGTGGCTTTAGGGCAACATTCTTTTCTCTCCATCATTAAAGCAGCAGGAAGAATTGACATGAGGATTGTGTTGTTAAGTCTTAGGATACTTGTGTGGCCAGGTTGTCCTTCCTAGCTCTAGCTCTGGCCCAACTGTGAAAGTATTTACTCCCTGTTCAGCTTCTATGCAGAGATGTTCCTCCTGTATTCATAAGTGTGAAGTTTTCACCCTGAGGAAATCATGTGGTAAAACTCTGTGAACTCTCCAACATCTGGCACAATAGATGCTCAATAAATGGTCAATGAATAAACACTTGAGAAAGAACAGCTGTCACTTATTGCATATTACAAACCTTCCTCTCCTTGGTTATTTTAATTGGCCTTAACACCAAACTCAGATAATAACTGGATCCTTGACCCAGGTCCAGCTCATAGTGGGTCTGCATGGTCCATATGGAGCCAATTTGTGGTCATTTTTCCAGTCCCCAAATGTATAATGCAAATAGGTATTCTTGGAGGCAAATTCCTCACATTGGGTCCTTGTTCTGTGGGGTGGTAGCTACCATCATGGAAAAGGACAAATAGGAGCCCCTTAAAAGTACCTCCTCCACCCATGTCATATTCCTAGGGGAATGGCAGAGACTAGTGCCACCCTTAAAACCTTAAGAGATGCAAAGATGGTGGTCCCCTACAAAAGCCAGATGGGTCCTGGAGAATGACAGTGAACTTCTTCAAACGGAACTAATTAGTAGCCCAAATTGCATTGCCAGATGTAGTATCTTTGCTAAAGCAAATTAATACACATACCTGGTATGCAGCCATTAACATGGCAAATGCATTTTCTCTTTTTTCCCCCACATCCTTATCAGAAACAATTCAATTTCACTTGGAATGGGCAGCAGTGTACATTTACGATCTTGCCCAAGGGCTATGTTAACTCTCCCACCTTTTGTCTTAAGTCTAAAGGGACCTGAATTATGGAGATTGCTAAGACCATCATCTGTCCACTATGTGGATGAGATCATATAATCAGAACAACAGATTGAGAATCGAAAAATATATCAGACTTTACTAAGACATGTGCACTCCAGAGGATGGGAGATAAATTCTAGGAAAACTTAGGAGTCCAGTGGTCTGGGGACACAGCTTATCCCCTCCAAACTAAAGAACACATTACTATTTCTTACACCTGCCCTGAAAAGGGAGCACAACACCGGGGGGGGCCTCTTCAGGCCTGAAGGGACCCTGAGAAGGAATGGTTCTGCAGCAGGTCCAGGCTGCAGTATAAGAGATCCAGCCATTAGGCCTCATAAATCAGCAAACCCTGTGGTATTAGAAGTAGGTTTGGCATCTATAACAAATCTCAGTAGCAGGATCACAATGTAGATACCTGGGTTTCTGGAACAAGGCCATGCCATCTGCTGTGGACGGTTATATACTTTTTGAAGAACAGCACCTGGCAAGTCACTGGACCCTTGAAGCAATGGAATGCCTGGCCATGGGACCTAATGTGTCCATGCAGTCAAATCTGTCCATCAGGAGTTAGGTTCTGTCAGACCCACCAAGGGATAGGATCTGGCAGGCCCAGAGCAATCCATCATCAGAAGGAAATGCCATGGCTAAGATCAAGCCCAAGAAGAGCCAGAGGGCACAAGTCACCTACACAAGCAGGCGGCCCAGACACCCATGTCATTCGCCCACTATGGCACAGCACCCCTCCCTCAGCCCCAGCCCACACCAATAGCTGCAGGAACATAATGCTGATCTTGATTCATGGGCAGGTCAGCCCAGTTTGTGGGTGGGGACTGAAAATTGACCCCAACTCTGAAAGATGGCAGTAAAAATAGCCGTCCCTGTGCAAAGAGAAGTGATAGAGAATTAGAATGGTTGGCTGGTTCATCAGGGGCCTGGAAGAGAAAAAAATGGAAGAATGGGACAAGGTCTGGGGCAGAGGCACCTGGAGGAACCTCTGGCAGGGAGCATGGAGTGAGAGGATCCTCATGTCCCATGAGAATGCCCACCAGAGAGCATCCTACACAGAAGAAGCACTAAGCCACCAAGGAGTCAGGATGACTCAGCCAGCCTCTGTCATTGTCCACAGTGGGGACATGAACAGAGTAGTCACAGCATCAGGGATGGATCCATGTGAGGACTAGAGGGCACACATTCCAACATTTCAAGGTTGAGCCAGCTCCTGCAGCTAACAAATGTCTCACCTTCCAGTTGCAGAGACCAACACTGTGCCCTTGAAATGATGACATCCCTTGAGCAGACTAACCAACCTCTGGGTGGCAAGTTGACTATCTGAGCCCCTTCCACCCTAGAAGGAGCAGTAATTCACCTGGGTTGGAACTGACCCATACTCTGGGCAAGGGTTACCTTTCCTGCCCACAGTGCTTCAGAAGGACTTACAGCGAATATGGTCCACCAATACAGGATCCTGTACATCATTACAGACCCATTACAAAAGTAACATACCCAGGAGCACACTCTGGGGTGGAGGCCAAGGAAAGAAGGAGTCAAGTTGGGGCAAAGTGAAGTGTCAGGGCCAGGGTTGGGGAGGGGGTACAGGCCAGGACATGCAGGCCAGCATGGGTGAGCTGTGTGACTACAGACACTCTGCCTCTCCAGGCTCACAGCAATGCCCCTGTACAGAGTTGCAGTGGGAGGGCATCTGTTCCTGTGTTCCCTGGGTGCAAGTTCAAGATCAACTCCAGGAATGGACAGCAGGAGTGTGTGGAGAACATGCCCATCCCCATTTACTATTCCTTGAGATCCCAGCTGGGGCTGTAGGGTGGCGAGGGCTGCGTTTTGGGTCACAGATGCATTAATGATGTCAAGCTCTCCAAGAGGGTGAAGAAGTTCTTGGATGTCACAGCTGCTTCCACACAAGCTGAACAGTGAGAGTCTGGACAAGAAGTCCACTGTAACCATGTCCTTGAGAATACTGGACATCATCAGTGAGGCCTACGGTTTCCTCAAGATCCCACAGAGGGACCTGTTTTCCAAGTTCAGAGTGCACCTAAAGCAAGGGATACTGCTGAGTTTGGCATGATAGGACCCCAGCAATACCAGAACGACCCTGAGTGAAGGGTGGCCATCTGTGACAAGTACAAGGAGCTTGCTGCCCCAGAAGTGGAAGCCAAGGAGCTGCTGCCAGAATTTATGGTATAAAGCTACTGAACCCACACTGTGCAAGAGATGGACTGCAGGGGATGCTGCTGTTGCATTGCCCAGATAGATTGCTCTCCTCTTCTGATGACCCCTCTCTGAACTTGTCCTCAGCTGCAAAGAGCCACCTTGTCCAAGATCAAGCCCCTGAACAAGGGCAGCAGCATTCAACAGCTGGGCACTGTGGGCTTAAAAGGTCCAGCACCCTCACCCCAGTTCAGGCCAACTGAAGAATCATCCATGGAGGACAGACCTAACACAACTCGGCAACATGTAGCCGAGCACATCCTTAGCAGTCAGACTCTTGTATGTGCTTGCAGATAAAACAAAATCTGTCCTGAACTGGATTGCAAGCATTGTGCTGTGGACACACAGAGAAGTGGATGTGCAGTCCAGGGAGAAGAAGTAAAGGAGATCCTCACAGAGAAGGCATTTTGACCACACCCTGGAGGATGAGGAAGAGAATTCCTGGAGAAAAGAGCAGCACCATATCATAGACCCAGCACACTCGCTTAAGGGTTGGCAGTGCCTTTCCCGGAACCCAGGTCCCCAGGGTCCTATCCCAGGGTGCTTCCCCCTCTTCATTCTGCCTGGATGCTGCCATCAGCCTGGGGATCTACAACCACAGTTCTCTTCCAGGGGAAGAATTCATCCATGCTGGACCTGGTCTGTTGACCTGTGAGGAGTGATTTTCACTGAACTGTGAGCCCTTTACTCCGTATATCTCCATTCCCCACCGCAACCCCTGCAGGGCCCCTGCAGAATGTTTTTACCTGCTCATTGCTTAATCGGCACTGGAGCTAATTACTCAGACTTCATTAGTCCCTCATTGATTAATCTTTCCCTCATGTTCTACTGCCAGCATCCAGGTTTGCTCCCTACAAGCCTTTCCCTATGGGTTGTGGTTTTGGGTACAAATGGTTTAGAAATGACTTCCCAGATGAACTGTTACTCTTATTTTTTTTTTTAACTATATAAGCAAGATAAATACATTACAGAAAGTGTCAGATTTTCAAGAACAGAAAAAAATATTACCCATAACCCCACATCATCTGTTCATCTTAAGTCTTTTATCAAAAGTCTAAAGCATTTCTTTAACCTGTTATGATCATACTCTACATTTACTTGGGAATCCTGACTTTTCCATTTGATATCACGGTGCATGATTTTGTCCTATTTTTCTTTGTTAATAAATACATAGTGTTCTGTCAAGTGGATGAACCATATTTTATTTAATCACGATTCCACTGTTTACCGTGTAGGTGGTTTCCAGTTTTTCCCTACAGGGAACATCTTCCCACTTAGGACTTTTTCCAAAAGGAGAATTACCTCCTCAGGACAGAGTCCCAGGAGAAAAATGACTGGGTCAGAGGTTGCCATATTTCTGGCTCTGGTTATACATTGTCAAACTGTTGCAGTGACCTCTGATTTTAAACTGTGATTATTGTAGTTGATGTTATTGTGGTTACAACACTAATAGATAATCAGTGTGGGAAAATTAGAAAAGTGAAAGAAGTGGGTAAAAATCACCCATATTTCACATACCCAAAGATAATCATCCTTATTAACATGTTGGTATATTTCTTTCCAATCCATTTTTCTTTATGTAAGTTTAGGGGGTTTTCTATTTGTTTCAGTGCATGGGTGAGTCAACTCTAAGTAATACAGAGTTTTATTATTAGAGATAATACTCTAAATAAATTGGAGATCACAATTTCCCTTGAACATAATAGTTAAGTATTTTCCGATTTATTGCAAACTCTTTGTAAATATCAAGTTTAAGAAATGCATAATGTCCCGTTGAGGAGATGAATCCTCATTTACTCTCCCTTTATCCTATTAGGGGACACTTAAACTGTTTCCAATTTTTTTGCTTTTAAAAAACATTTGCCAGGAATAAATTTGCAAGTTGCCTTAAAAAGTAATTTGTAAGTTGGGTAAATAGAAAAATTATGGAAACGCATAATAGAAAAGTTGACTAATTGGTCTTGATTGTGTGAAAGATTAGTTTAAAACTTTCCCTTTGACTCATGAATGGAATTTAAAGAACCAAGGGTGTTTGTGTTGTGCTTCGTTTTGTTGGCAATCAAAGCCAGCAGGGTGGAAAGAGCCCTGATTGGGAGTTAGAGCCCCTGGTTCTAGGATGGCTTTACTTCTGCCCTGTGCCTTGGGCAAGTCACACAGCCCCTCCGGATCTAGTAACATCCGAAATGAGAGCAGCCAGTGTTGGCCCTGGGGGCTGCACAGACCTGGGCTGGTTCCCTTCCACCGCCCACACCTTGAGACACTGGCCTTTGTTAAAAGTTCCTCGCAGTTGCTGGAACTGGTTTCAAGGAAACCCAGTGTTTGCTGGCAGAACCAGTTCCCGGTGTTAAAGCAGAACCAGACAAGAGCAATTCCCATTATTTTCATGGGGTCCTTGCTGGTCCCCAAGATTCCCCTTGGAGGGAGGGATTTTTGAACTTGAAATGTTCCTTCCAGAACGCTACCTCATGGCAGCCCTGAAAGTATGCTCCATGATCAAAATTTATCACCCTAATGTAGACAAGTTGGGAAAAATATGCTTAAAGATCCTGAAAGATAAGTGGCCCCCAGCACTGCAGATCGGCAGTGTTAATGGTGACCCATTAGCAAGTGATGGAGCCAAGCAGTGGAAGACCAAGGAAGCCCAAACCAGAGAAACAGCTAGAGCAGGAACTAGGCTATAGGCTAAGAGGAATATTTAAATAGATCTGATTGTCAAGGGTGCATCACTTGGGCTCTGCCAAGACTTCTCCATTTTTTGTTTGCATTTAATAAGCACAGCCTTAGAAACATTAAAGAATAAAAAGCCTAGACATCTTCAGTCCTTTGGTGATTAAATGCACATTAACAATCTTGTCCTGATTCACTGTTGTAAAGCAGGAGCAGAGTCTAGAAGTGTCATCTGGATGGTTGCAAAATATTTAAAAGCAGTGTCTCCCCCCCTCCTGCTTTTATTCATTTTCCCCATGGTGGTTTAAGTATAGAGCACTGTGAATGAAAGGAGTCATCAGGGTTAGCTGCAGGGGTGTGGATGTTTTTCTTTGTTTTATTTTTATTTTTGAGGAGGGAGATAGTTTTATTTTAAGCCATTAAACACAGTTGATGCTGCTTCATATGTACAGACATGGAAAGATCAAGAATCTAATTATGTGGAAAAAAGCCCCAAGAGGCACAATTATGGTGATTTAATTAAATGCATTGGTTAAAAGGAGCTAACTAGTTGTTCTCTAGCATATACCTCTAGCCAAGGCTAATTCGTTTTAGATGCTGTAAATGGACAACATGGGAATGTTCAACAAATATCCCAGCCCTCTTTATTTTATAAAATAACACTGTGACTTTGCTTGCAAGTGCAGAATCCTCCCTTCAAAACATAGAGAATCTTGTGGACAATGACTTTGACTAACTGTACAAATATTCAAAAGTTCCTTCATGAACAAGGAGCTAATAATAAGAGAGTGGTATATGGGGGGAAATGTACCTATTGCAAACTATGGGCTAGAGTTAACAGTAATATCTTAATATTCTTTCATCAACAGTAACAAAGGTACCACACCAAAGCTAGGGATCAATAATGGGGATGGGGAAGTATTAGGTGTTTCAGGTTTTCATTTTTATTTCTTTTTTTGGAGTAAGGAAAATGTTCTAAAATTGATTGTGGTGATGAATGCACAATATGTGATGAAATTGTGGTAGGTGACTATATCTCAATAAAATTCCACTAATAAAAAAAAAGAAGCTTTTGACCATTTTGTATGGCTTGTCTGTACACTTGGTAAATCTTAGTTTTAGTAAAATGTTTTTCGTTATTCTAAAAAAAGCAAACAAACTTCGCAATCGCTACATCTGAGTTGTCCTCGTTGCTGTTTGTTTTCTACCTGATCCAGGCTCACTGGAGGCTTGAGGTCTACAGGTCTGCGAGGCTGGGGTGGGGGTAGAGCAGAAGGAGTGAGGAGCCTGGAAAGATCAGGCACAAGCCATTAAATATGGTTGATGCTGCTTCATATGTACAGACATGGAAATATCAAGACTGTTACGTTGAAACAATCCCCAGCAGGCAGAACAGGGTGATAATACGCTATCATTTGTAGAAAAATAAACTGCCAAATATAGACACAAAGAGAGAGAAGTGGGGTGGAAAGAGCACAATCAGGACTGGGAAAGCAGCAGAGGGCCTTGCAGTCACCCAGCCCTGGCGCTCACAGACGAGGACGGGGTACTTGGTTTTACACATGAAGACATGAAGAGTTCTGTTCACTGAAGAGGTCGTATGGTAAATGACAGGTGTCAGCTAAGAAATAACAAATTAAACTGCTAGGCAATCAAGGAAGTTATTCGGGATTTTAGAATTGCAGTTCGGGGAGTAGAGATTCAGGTAACAACCCAAATGGTGTCTTGTCCTAGCATTTCCAGGTGAGGGTTTTTAAAGGAAAAGAAGACTAGACACATTGTCTGTGGGTGGTGGATATTTGGAGTGGCCCACCATTCAGTTTGCTAGTTAACTAAGTTCTTTATCTTGTGGCTTGTTTATGGTGTCCAGATGTTCTTAGCAAAGGTTTTGAGGCACATCATTGCCCGAAGCGTTGCGTACTGGGGAGAGGAGAGGAGAAGCATGGGAGGGCGTGGAGTGAGCAGGAAATCCTGCCCTAGGCGGTGCACATGATGGGAGGAAGAGAGGACCCTTGAAGAAGAGCTGTCTCCCGGGGCCTGAACTCCACTGCTTTTGACTCTTCTGCCCACCATTTTGATGCAAGCTCCCCTCTCAAGAGGCTGGGCTGGCAGGTGGTGGGAGTGGTGGTGGTTTTCTTGCTCTCTCCTCACCTCCTTCCTGTTGGGGTCAGAAACAAGGAGCAAGCAAAGGCCGGCCTGACCCGGATGTGCTAAAAAATTTTCTCTTCTGACCTCTTACCTACTGCCTCCTAAAGGCAGGCGGGACCCAACTGTTCAGTATTTCCAAGTCTTTGTTTATTCCCAAAAAATGACTCCAGAAACAGAGATCAAAATCTTGTCTTTATAATGAAAGCTCATGCTTTAGAGTGCTCGCTCAGGGCCTGGCATGGTGGGCTGTGCTTCATGTGTGATATCCCATTTGATCCTCACAACAACACAAATAGATGCATTATTTGTCCCCAGTTTATCAGTGAAGAAACTGAAGGTTAACTTACTTGCTCAAGATCACGCAGCCAGCTGGTACTGGAGCAGGAATGGGAAGCGTGTGCTCTAAAGGACACTAACACATCTCACACTGACAAAGCTGATCTGAGGACGGGGCTTCCACCTAAGGCCAAAGGGAGCTTATGAAGACATCACTCCTTTTTTTTTTTTTGACAAACCAAACAACATACAAACACGATCATTCTTAGCATAAAAATATTTCATATAGGGTATTCAATCAGTGGCTCACAATATCATTTTTTTTGAGGCATCACTTTTGAAGGAGACTGGCCTTGCCATTCAGTCATAGCTGTGCCAGTAATGGGTGGAGCATGGGGCCCTGGAGCACAGCTCACAGGGGAACAGTAGACACCTGCACCCCAAAGAGAGAAAAGCTACAGTCTCTGGTCTCTGAGTGGAGCCTCAAGTGGGTAGAGGCAAGGGCGTTACTCCAGCACCCTGGGTCTCACCTTACTCATGTTAGAATCATCTGAGGAACTTTTTAAAATCACCTCTCCCCGACCATGCCCCCACCCACCCCAATTAAATCAGACTGTCTGGGAATGGGGCCCAGGTATCTGTAATTTTGAAACTCTCCAGGTAATTCTGATGTGCGGCTAAGTTTGAGATCCACTTCCTGGCAGGATTTTCCTTGTGGGACATTAAGGTGGAAGGGTGGCTGTTTCCTTTTCATATTAATTTCGGGATGTAGGGGTGTGGTAGATAACAGCTGGGAGCCACTCTCAGTCTGTTAGGCTTCAGGACAAATTAGTTTTGGCGGTTCCCTCTGTGATGGCTGAGAGCCAACACCAAAGCAGTGAGAGTGTTTATGGTGGGGGTCTGGGCTGTCCTCTCCAAGGGCTGGTACACAGCGAGGACTGGTAAGTGACTGAGTGGTCCAGAGCTGGGATTGCCCAGAGAGAGACCTCAGAGACGAGTTCTCCCAGCTTGGCCCAGATATAGCCCCAATTGGTCATGTCCTACTGAGTTTCTGCATCTCAGAGCCAGAAGGTATCATCTATGCAAAAGATACAACCTCCAGTGGCAGTTGACCCAGCATCCATTGTAGACTTTTCATTGCCTCAGGAGATGACCTGCTCCACGCCCAATTACTCTCTTGACAAACAGCTCTTCCTTGAACTAAGCTAAAAGCTCCCTTCCTGGAACATCCAAGCCATGGCTGGATCTATAAAAACAAGAGTTCTAGTTTCATCTCAAAAGAACTGCCCTTTGGACACAAAATAAATCCCCAAACTGGCTCTGTCCTGGGCTAAAGAGCTTCATGGCCTTGAAGTCCTTTCCAGCCCCTCGTTGCTCTATTTAAGCATCGTAGGGTCCCTCCATCGATGGTCATGATGCCACCAGGTACCGAGTGACAGCATGTGCCAGCAGCCTGGGTCCCATCTGTACTCTACAAATCCTCATCACAATGCTGCAAAACAGCTTCTGTGATAAGCACCTTACAGATAAGGAAACTGAGGCTCAGAGTTGTAAAGTCACTTGGCCAGAGTCACATGGCACGTCGTTGGTGGAACTGGGATGCAGACCCAGGCCTGCCTGACACCAGGACTCTCTCGTCTCAGGGCACCTTCCCTGTGGGGGTCCCTCCCAGGGTCTGCCCAGAACAGCATGCCATTGCAGACGCCCTGGGCAGGCCTCAGGAAGCACTGGAACAACCACTTCCCTTGGCCTAGAGACCCTCTGAGTCTTCTACCCAAACATGAGGTGGGTTTCATCACCCTCCTTTCCATAATGGCCTGCCACACACTAAGCTTCGGACTCCCAATGGAATCACCACTCCCAGAAGAAAGAAACAGTGTCATTGATGTAATTTGCCCCCAGCTCCCTCGACCCACCCTGGGTGTAGTAAAGATTGAGTTTCTCTCCCAAATATTTTCTTGTTTTTACCACTTCTATTTCTCAGCACTTCCTTTGGAATGAGTTTCTGATCCTTCATATATATTTTGTTATTTGAAAAATGCAAACAAGATGAGAAAGAAAAATTAAAACAGCCCATAGAGTGATGAAAATGTTCTAGAATTAGTGGTGGCTGATGTTCAAATTTATGAAAATACTAAAAACCACTGAATTGTACATTTAACTGTACATTTATGGCACGTGAATTATATCTCATAAAAAGCTGTTAGTTTAAAAAATATATATATATCATAAAACACATGTTGTTAATGGCTTAGAGTGAACTTGGAAAGGTCTGGAAGGTATGAATGATATGATATGTGACATCTTAAGTATCTTTTTTTTTTGTATGCTGTGTGGTAGGGGCATCTCACTTCATTCTTTTCCATGTGAATATCCTGCTATCATAGTGCCATTTGTTGAATTTTTTTTGGGGGGGGGGAGTGCATGGGCTGGGAATTGAACCAGGGCCTCCCACATGGCAGGAGAGAGTTCTACCTAAACTACCTGTGCACCCCTTAAATATCTTTTTATCATGGCTATGCTCAATTTGTATAAATTGACTCTGCAAATCTGGCCATCTTTAAAATTTACTCATTACATAAATGAATGTTCTTGAGAGTTGTTGCAGAAAGCAGAGCAGCTGAGGCAGCCTTCTCTGTGCATCTCGGCTCATGACTAAAGTTGAGGAGCTGGCAGGCTGAGCTTCTTAATACAGTTTACACTTATTGCTGGTTCTGAAGAATATCTATAGATAAGACCTGAGTGCAGTATTTCTTCAAATCTAAGATACTATTGATTGCAAGGTACCCCACTATTGCAGGGATCTCTAAGAAAGACTAAAACATATTGTTTTCTTATCAAATCAGCTATAAGATACATCCCAAATTCAGAGATGTTAAAATGTGAGGAAAAATGAGTGTCTCTGAATCAATGAAATGCGATAAAAGGCTTTTGAGGTGAAATACATTTGGGAAATCTTTTGAGTTCAACAGGCCTCCTTCCTGCAGGACTTGTCAGCTTTGAATATGCTCATGTGTGCTATGAACCTATCAGAAGAGGTAAGGAATGAGGTCTTCACACAAACATTGGTCCACAGACACTTTTCGAACAGAGCATCTCAAGGAAGGGGCATTCTGTGGCATCAACTCAGAAAAAAAAGCTGCTTTAAGGAAAAGAGGAGCGTACAGGGGATTGTGCCAAAAAACAAACAAACAAACAAAAAACCCTGGGAGTATTTAATTCTGAGGAGATAAAATGCAAACACACACTGGAAGCAGTACCTCAGAAAGTTTTTTGAAGGAAACTGAAGTGAGGTCAAGAGAAGGCAGAAGAGCTGGAAAGAGACACCAGAGAAGATACCTTAAAAAAAGAATCCAATCTTCACCCTAAGAGAGGGAGAGCATAACTGCACACAGCGACTTCCTTCCACAGAGTGCAGTATGGAAAGGGGGAAGGAAATTTATCGTGGTGTGCTAGTCTGAATCTGTGTTGGACCCCAGAAAAGCCATGCCCTTTGATCCTCATTCAATATTGCTGGGTGGGGGCATTTTGATTGTTTCCATGAAGATGTGACCCACCCAATAGTGGGTGGTAACTTTTGATTAGATGATTTCCATGGAGGTGTGTCTCCACCCACTGAAGGTGGAGTTGCTTGCTGGAATCCTTTAAAAGAAGAAACCTTTTGGAGAGAGTCCCTTTTTTGGTAGAGCCACGAGAAAGCCAGCAGATGTCACCATGTTCGCTATGTGCCCTTCCAGCTGAGAGAGAAACGTTGAACGTCATCGGCCTTCTTGAACCAAGGTGTCTTTCCCTGGATGCCTTAGATTGGACATTTCTATAGACTTGTTGTAATTGGGACATATTCTCAGCCTTAGAACTGTAAACTAGCAACTCATTAAATTCCCCCTTTTAAAAGCCATTCTGTTTCTGGTATATTGCATTCCAGCGGCTAGCAGACTAGAACACATGGAGAAACCTGACAAGCACTACCTCAGCCTGGAGACCAGCATCACCATCAGCAGCCTTAAGTCATGTTGATGGTTTGTACCCTTGACAAAGCATGATGAGGTCACTCTACCTCTCTGGTCTTCCTCCCCCAAACCCATAACCCCAGTCTAATCATGAGAAAAGCATGAGGCAAATCCCAATAAAGGAGCCTCCTACAAAACACCTGGCCAGCACTCCTCAAAACTGTTAAGCTCATCAAAAACAAAGAGGCGCTGAGAAACTGTCACAGCTGAAAGGAATCTTAAGGAGACAGGACAACTAAATGTAATGCGCTGTCCTGGAGGGGGTCCTGGAAGAGAAAAAGGGCATTAGGTAAAAACAAGAAAAATCTGAGTAAACTATGGACTTTAGTTAAGAGTAATGTATAATACTGGTTCATCGATTATAACAAATAGACCATACTAATATAAGATGGTAATAACAGGGCACACAGAGGGAGAGGCACAGGGAGAATACAGGAACGCTTTACTATCTGCTCAGTTATTTCTGTAAATCTAAAATTGTTCTAAAAATAAAGTCTGTTAATGAAAGGAAGGAATGGAGGAAGAAAGAGGAAGAGAGAAAGAAATAGAGAGAAAAAGGAAGGAAGAGAAGAAGAAAGAAGGAAGGAAGGGACGGAGGGATGGACGAAAAATCCCAGGAAATGATCTTTGCCATTTGGGTGGAGGGGGTTGGGGAGAGAAAAGACTGCACTGGAAATCACATTCTGACTTGAACCTTTGGTGGTTCAGGTGAATTTTCTGGCTGAAATGCCAGAAGCCCACGGAGGAAAATGAATCCGAGGGTTGTAATTAACATGCTGAGGTTTTCTCACCCAAAACTCCACTCAGGTGACCTGAAAATGGGTATGCTTTAAATCAAGACTCTTCAGGAAAACTCTAAGATGGACGATTAGGTCTATTTATTACTGAAGTGGAAAAGAAATTTTAAAAAGTCCACTGACATAGCAACAGGAGGTTTCAATTTGAGTAGAGTTAGCTCTAGATTTGTGATAAGAATGTGGAAGCTTCTGTTTGTTTTTCGCATGGACAGCTACCAGGAATCGAACCCGGGTCTCCAGCATGGCAGGTAAGAACTCTGCCTGCTGAGCCACCATGGCCCACCCACGTGGAAACATTTTAATGAAAGGGACTTGATTTGGGTTTTCAAATGCTTATTCCAGTCAGACCTGATTCCTGGTAAATGCTCAACAAATTTACATTGACTGACTGTTGGCTTATTTCTACAACAAATATGTTTAAAATATTTAACTGCATAGGCACTAAGCTAAGTTCTTTGGAGAGGTCATCCAGGTAAATAAAAAAGAATTCTTGCCAGCCACATAACCAGAAAATTCTAAAGTTCATTGATTCTAAGATGCATATTTTTAAAAAAATGTTAACATCTCTGCAATTGAGACCTGCCTTTCAGTGTTGCCCACCAGCAGCAGTCCTGACATGGCTACCACTGTACATGTTCATATGTGGTCCAAACTCTTCGTATTGCCATCACCTTCAACTGAAGTAAGTGCATGATTGATTCTACATGTATGGAGTTTAATTACCTTTAGAAATAATTTTTTAAAAAAGATTACAGTATGATTCAGCACTGAAGCAAAAAATGTCGGTGTGGGCGCAGAAAGGCATAGAAACAGCACATGGGGTCTACACTTAATAGTAGAGTAACAAATATTTGTTATTAGAGGAATGACTGCAGTTCCATATTTTTTTGCAAAGTTACAACCAAGTGCTTATGGTTATGACACCTAAGAATGAAAGTAAAAGAAATAGAATTAGTATAAGCTGTGTTTTGTTACTGAAACTCATGCCAAAGGAGAGCTGACTACATGGCAAGCAATGCACGGGAAGGCAGAGGAAAACAACTGAATCCCCTGGAATAGATGAAAGAAGCATCAAAGTAGCGCGAGCAAAGCGGGTACACTGCTGCCCAGGACCAACATCAACACATCAAACATCAAACTGTCAGGGGCTTCCCACAATGACTTTGTCTTGACTTCTAGCAAAATGTGGTTCAATTGAGGAAAACGTAATTAGGAATTTAATTACAAAGAAAAGTGCAAACGTGTCCTTGGTATTTTTCTGCTGGCCTCAAAATTATACTGGCAGTGTAGATACTCCATGTGATAAAGCATCCTGTGATGAATTAATTTGTGCTGATTTTTCTTTCTTAGTGGCATATAGAATAATGATGTTTCATACATGGGTAGTATCTTTAGTTTGCTAAAATATAGTGTGTGTGATGCGGGTGGAAGATGAACTGTCTTCATTTAGGACATTACCTTGATAACTCCTGATGGAACATAAAGATGTTGATAAAATTGAGGCAGCACACTGAGCATCAGTAGCTGCTGACGTCATAAAAAAGAGGCAACCAGACCACAGCTGACTCCTGACAGAAGTCCACAACCCCACTGGAGAAGTAGTCCTGCTGAAGAAGTCAACCATGAATCAGATCATGCCTTTAGAGCCAACAGCCATTTTATAGGAAATACGGAGAGCAGAGGACATGCTAAATGACACCAGACTGCAGAAAACAATGCAAAAGGCCCAGTTTCTTCAATAAATAGCCATATGGGAGAAAAAAATAGGACAGGAAGGGAATCTATAGATTAAAATATATTTAAAAGACATATCATGGATTTAGTGATTCACTTCCAAAGAATAGAGTATGAAAGAAGGACAAAGGATAATGTTGCAGTGGAGAAACCAGGCAGACACCATCTTAACCAGTGGTGGGGGTTGGCAGCACCAGTGAACTAGTAGGGAAATTGTGAAGTCCTGATATGATGTAACAGGAAGAATCTTTCCAAAGATTCTTAACCCTATCTAATCATGATAAAAATATCAGGCAAACTCAAATAGAGGGGACATTCTACAAAACACCTGATGAGCACTCATCAAACTAAACATCATGAAAAACAAGGAAAGACTGTGAAACTGTCACAGATTGGAGGAGCCAAAGGAGACATGACAACTAAATGGAAGGTAGTATCCTGAATGGGATCCTGGAATAGGAAAAGGACATTAGTGGTAGAAAAACTGATGAAATCAAATAACGTTTGGAGTTTAGTGAGTAGTGTATCAATAGTCATTTCTTAGTTTGGGCTAATGTACCACAGTAATGTAAGACGACCACATTAGAGGAACCTAGGTGAAAAGTACATGGGAATTCTCTATACTGGCTTTGCAGCTTTTCTGAAAATATAGTTATTTCAAAGTGAACAGTTTATTCTAAAAAAGACATAGCAACCAATTGCAATATATGAACCAATTTGGATCCTGAGCCAAACTAAACTATTAAAAAATGGCATTTACAAGAAAATTGAAGATTTGAGTACTGATGGGATATTTGATGGTATTAAGGAGTCATCATTCATTTATTTGTAGGTGTGATTATGGTATTGTGTTATTAAGAAGAGTCCTAATATATTAGAGATACATGCTGAAATATCTGTAGATGAAAAGATACAATGTCTGAGATTTGCTTCAAAATAAAACAGAAAGTGGGGCAGTGCAGTGGTGGCTCAGTGGCAGAATTCTCGCCTGCCATGCTGGAGACCCAAATTGGATTCCCAGAGCCTGCCCATACCAAAAAAAACAAAAAAAAACAAAAAACAGAAAGTGCAAAAAGTGGACAGGACTGACCACGAGTTGAAGTTGGATAATGGGCAATGATGTGCATCATCCTATTTTCTCTACTTTTGTGTATGTTTGAAGTTTTACATAGGAGAAAAATATCCCAAAGACAAAGGAGATGAGGCTGGGCTCAGTTCCCCCGTTGTCTCTTACTCGAGTGGCTCTTGCACTGGCCGGCTGGCAGGACAGTGTGCCCTTCACCCTAATGCAAGCACATCAGGGAGTGATAGAACCCACATTTGCCTGGAGTAGTGCACCAAAAGGGCATGTTTGAGCCAACCCAAGGATATGGATTGGAATTGGTTAAGACAATGAAGGTGGGTTGAGATGGCACTCCAGCAAAAGGATGGCCTAAGCAAAGGCAGTGACCAATGGCTTCAGCATTGCTTGGTTAACCCAGCTACCCCCAAATATCTGGTGGGCCTGATCAGTCTAGGCCAGCGGTAGGTCTCAAAAGTCTCTGCCTGTAGGCCTTCCCCAATGCCCTCCTCGTTCTGAAGCATCTTCCCATCACCAGGTTCCAGATATGGTGTAACCAAGGGGAGGGGGCTTTGGCCATTCTTAGGAGAAAATATCCCACAGAGCAATGGGGGTTGAAGCTAAGCTGCAAAGAGCTGAGTGGCAGAGCTGGGTGGCAGCACAGTGAGTGGAGGGGGAGAGTGCGAGGAGTCTGATGACCTGGCAAGGTTGAGAACAAGAATTTTAAGAGCAATTGCTCATGGGCTCCAGGATGGAGATTTGTCTCCTGCCTCTGACCCTCAATATGCCCTGACTACTTCACTTCATCTCTGTGGACCTTCATCCATCAGAAAGGTGACAACCAGACGAGCTCTGAGACTTCCAGCTCAATGGTCTATGATTCAATTCCCTCTCTTGGGGGGAAGAAAAACCCTGAAAGCGTTATAAAGTCTGTTTTCCTTCCAAACTCCAAAGAAAATCATAGGAATGAAAGAAGCAAGGCGGGCAAGCAGGGTGCTGACGTGGGGATGGGTCATATCCAAGGGTGGAGCAGTCTCTGGGATGGGCAGAGCCTGGGTTTCTTTGCCCTTTGTGGGCAAGTGACTTACAGAGAAACTGTTGCACAACCACAAGAAAGGAAGAGCAGAGAGCTCTGCCTCCAACTCCATGTTTCCTCTCTTTTTGCCCCTGACATTTTAGCTGACATCTTAGGTGGCATGATGCGGGGAGGTGATGGTTTGCTTGGATTGTTGGGGCTCAGGTCACTTTGAGTGACGACAGAAGTCACTCCACTGCATGCTGCCAAGGTCTGAGTCAAGCGGAACAAAGACAACTCAGTCTTGGGTTAGCAGCATGACTTGTACTCCTTGAGGATAGTCCTTATTTGTTTTACTCATCCTAAGACTGAAATTGAACCACGTGGTTACCCCTGGGCCAAATTAGTTGGCAAAGTAAGTCATTCCCAAGGAACTCCCATCTCATCCTAAAACCGTGGCATACTCCTCCATTTCAAGGCTCGTGAAAGGGCCTCTGCCAAAACTGTGACTGAGCTATTTTCTATCTCATATAGTAACTGGCGGTGCAGTAGCACTAAGGACTGTACACGCACTGAAAGAAACTCGATGTTCTAGTTTGCTAGCTGCTGGAATGCAGTATACCAGAACCAGAATGGCTTTTAAAAAGGGAGAATTTGATAAGTTGCTAGTTTACAGTTCTAAGGGCGAGAAAATATCCCAATTAAAGCAAGTCTATAGAAATATCCAATCTAAGGCATCCAGGGAAGGATACCTTGGTTCAAGAAGGCCAATGAAGTTCAGGGTTTCTTTCTCAAGTGGAAGGGCACATGGTGAACACAGA
>PVIY010022937.1:0-40211 GCA_004026745.1 Myrmecophaga tridactyla | reverse complement strand
CCCTCACTCCTTCCCTTGTCCCCCTCCTTTTCTTCTTTTCTTCCTTTACTATTTTATTCTTTCCTCCCTTCCTCCCCTCTCCCTCCCTTCCTACTTTCTTTCCTTCAATGAACATGTGCCAGAGACTCCCCTTGTGCCAGCTGCCACAGTGTGCATTGGGGGCACAGCCACAAGCTCTAATGATGGTCTTTGAAAACCTTATTGTTCCATCTTTACCACTCCTTCCTCCTTTTCCAGGAGCTGTCCACTCACGGCCCCTCCCAGCCCAGAGCCCAGAATAAACAGCCACTGCCTATTTCCTAGAAGCTGACATTTAAAAGCAGATAGAAGGATGGTGGGAACATTCTCATCTGTCACAGTTTGTCCAGATTGAAAACAGTGAGAAAAGTAGGATCCACACAGGGCCATTTTTTTAAAAAAAGAAGCCAGAGTTTCTTATCCAAATTAGAAATGAATCATTCAATTTTGGGGGAGCGGCAGAAATTAGATTTTGACAAACGTATCAACCTCAAGGATGACAAGAGCACGCAACTCTCTCTCCCTCAATGAAGAGGACAACCTAACACGTCCTCCTCCCCTCTGCATAGTACTCCCCTTTCTAGTGGAGGAAGGAGGAGGAAAAGAGGGGAGAACAGGCGTCCGCAGAGTGTCCATGCTCTGACCAGGAGATGAGGGCAGCGGGTTCAGGGAGCTTTTTTTTTTTTTTTTAAATGTTTTTATTGACAAAGCAAAACAATATACAAATACAAACATTCTTTACATATGAACATTCCATAGTTGTTGTACAATCAATGGCTCACTGTATCATCACATAGTTGTATATTCATCACCATGATCATTTCTTAGAACAATTTGCATCACTCCAGAAAAAGAAATAAAAAGAAAAAAGAAAAAACTCACAATCCCATCCCCTTACCCCTCCCTCTCATTGACCACTAGTACTTCCATCTACCCTATATATCAGGGAGCTTTTGTTCTTTGAGGACCAGCCAAACCCAGTTTCCTAGAGCTGCATGTGGGTATGACATGTGGGAGGTAGGATGCCCACTGCACTTCCTTCAGGCAGTGATGGCTTGCAAACAGGACTTTCTATTATTACAAACCCAGTCTTTGATTGCTCACCCTTGTTAGACACATTTAGAATGGATGTGTGTGAAGAAGGGGTGGGGGAGCCCTTTCTTAACCTTATTTTAGTTTGCTAATGCTGCCAGAATGCAATATACCAGAAATGGGTTGGCTTTTATAAAGAGGATTTATTAAGTGACAAATTCACAGTTCTAAGGCCATAAAAATGTACAAATTAAGGCATCCAGAGAAAGATACCGTAATTTGAGAAAGGCTGATGGGTCTGGAATACTTTGTCAGAAGCACGTGGCTGGCATCTGCTGGGGTCTTTGGATTCTTGTTTCAAACAGCTTCCCTGGGGGGCATTTTCTTTCTGCATCTCCAGAGGTCTCTGGCTGTGTGAGCTCTGTCACTTCTGCTCTCCCAGCGTCTGCATAGGCTCTCTCTGCCGGCTCTGCACTTTCTCCAAAATGTTTCCTCTTTTAAAGGATTCCAGTAAACTAATCCAGACCCATCTGGAATGTGGAGTCACATCCCATCTAATTAAAGTCCACACCCACAATTGGGCATGCCACAGCTCTGTGGAGATAACCTAATCAGAAGCTTCTGCCCTACAATATTGAATCAGGATTAGAAGAAATGGCTTCCCCCACAAGATTTGATCAGGATTAAAACATGGCTTTTCTGGGGTACATAATAGATTCAAGCTGGCACAAATACTTTGACTTAAGAAAGGCCAATTTCCCCCCAAACACTTCCATCAGCTGGGAAAATACAGGGCTGGCTGGCATCTGCTGGTCCTTTGGCTTCTGGTTTCAAAAGCTTCCCCAAAGGCATTTTCTTTCTGCATCTCCAAATGTTTCTATGTTGGCTCCAAGCTTTTTTCAAAATGGTTCCCTCTTCCAGGAGTCCAGTAAGCAGATTAAGACCCACCTTGAATGGCAGAGACTCATCTCCATGGAAACCATGTAATCAAAAAAGATCCCACCCAAACAAAAAGTCTGCCCCCACAAGATTGGGCTAGGAGAACAAATATTGCTTTTCAGGGATATCCAACAGACTCAAGTCGGCTTACCCCTACCATGTGTCGAGTACTTTCTTGCTGGCTAATGCAAGTTATTGTCTACTTATCCTAAGAGATGGACTTGCTCTGGGAGCAGAAATGACTTGCCCAGACCACACACCAGTAACCAGCTCTGACCACTACCGACTCCATGGGGCCAGAGCCCTCTTCCCTGCAGCGTGGGTGTCCCAGTGGTCTCCCATGCTTCCCATTTGGGAGGCCAGTCCCTGCGTCTAAAGCCCCACATTGTATGTGGGCTCCATAAAATCCCCTTACTGAGAGGCACTTTAGGCTTCCAAAGAAGAAGCTCATGTGGCCAGGGAGACCCCTTACACTGACCTTCAGCAGCATAGGGGTGAAGGAAGGGGAAGTGACCAAGAGGTGGCCATGGGAGACACCCCACTTCTTCTGGGACAATGGATTCCCTGTGCAGTCACCATGCAGGTACTGCTAAATCCTTGCAGCTCCTGTTTGGAAACCCGCAGGCTCAGGCCACAGTGACCCCTCCAGGCAGCAGGGCAGGCAGTCCTGCTTAGCAAGCATCCACCCTGGACTACAACTTAGGTGCGGAGCTGCTCATGCAGTGCTCGGCAGCGCCGTGTGGGGGCGTTATTGCTGTGCCCCTCCCTTAGCAGGTGGAGAGGGAGGCTCTGAGATGGTAAGCTTGCATGGTTATCTGTGCCTCGATACCAGCCCTCCCCACTGGACCATCAGCTTCAGAGGAGAGGGCCCCTGTGAGTCCAGTACCAAGCATGCTCGTTTCTTTTCTGACTCTCAAATCTGTATGTTTGGTTTCTGACCTCCTAGAGGGGGAAGGATACTGGGCTCAGCAGTGACATGCCTTTTACCCCCAGAATCCTTGCCTAGTATTCTTTTGCCATTGAAGGACAACAGCACAGAACAGGGGTATTGGGGTGGAGGGGATCTGGTTCAGGGTCCCGGCCCCCAAATTCACTGGCTGTAAATTGACCTCGCTGAGTTCCAGTGTCCTGGTCTGCAAACTGGAGGGTGCAGGAAAGTGTACAGTGCTTGTGGACCACAGTGAATGGCCAGTAAAGGGTAGCCCCTCAGGGGGCAAAGCGAGACCAGAATTGTACCATTAAATGATGCTGTAAAAAGAGAGCCTTGAATTAAACTTCCTCACCTGGGAAATTCCTGATATTCTCATAAACATTGGGGACTCCCAATATAATGAGCCAAGCCCTCTGTCATGAAGCTTGCCCTTATGAAACTTGTTTCTGTAATGGCAAAACTAAGTCTTCCTATAATTATGCCCAAGAGTCAACCCTAGAGAACCTCTTTTGTTGCTCAGATGTGGCCTCTCTTGCTAAGCCAAATTCTGCAAAAATTCACTGTCCTCCTCTAGATGGGACATGGCTAGCAGGGGTGTAAACTTCCCTGGCAACGTGGGACATGTTTCTCAGGAGTGAGCCTAGCCCTGACACTGTGGGATTGACAATGCCTACCTGACCAAAAGGGGAGAATGGAATGTAAGAAAATAAGGTATCAGTGGCTGAGAGATTTCAAACAGGGTCAAGAGGTTATTCTGGAGGTTACTCTTATGCAAGCTTCAGCCAGATACTGCAAATTGCCCCAGTTTGCCAAGCTCTGACCGACCACATTCTTGAAAACCCTAAAGAATAGCTTGGGCTCTCTCTAAGAATCTACAAAAGTTTTACTATTAGGTTTATTTTTTTTTCAGAAACTTAAAATCTCCAGATTTTTTCTATCGCAGATAAGCCAGAGGTATCACTCTCTCCAGGAACATCAACCAGTTTCATTCCTTTACCCATAAGGTCGACACTCCTTTTCAGCATGAAGCAGTTAGAATGGTCACTGCTCAAATACCTTTGAAGATTGAGAGGTCAAGCAAATGAGAGGAAAGAGTTGTAACAGAGAAGTTAGGATATAACAAATGATTATAACTGAATATATGTTAGGATATAACAAATGATTAGATACTGAATCATTATAAAGATATTTCTTTTTAGTTGTTAGTGTATTAGAACAGCCAGAAGGAAATACCTGAAATAATTGAACTGCAACCCAGTAGCCTTGATCTTTGATAATGATTATATAACTATATTATTTATTATTATTTAATATTATTTACATTACTATTTATAATAATAAATAATAACTATATTTATTATTATTAAGTAGATTTGATCATGATAGTGATTGTATAACTATAAATAAACATTTTATTTGTGACGATGTGATTGTAAAAATCTTGTGTTCTAGCTGCCGGAGAGGCAATATATCAGAAATGGAATAGCTTTTAAAGAGGGAAATTTAATAAGTTTCTAGTTTACAATTCTGAGGCCAAGATAATGTCCCAATTAAAGCAAGTCTATAGAAATGTCCAGTCAAAGGCATCCATCCAGGGAAAGATACCTTGGTTCAAGAAGGCCGATGAAGTTCACGGTTTCTCTTTCATCTGGAAGGGCACATAATGAACACGGTCAGGGTTCCTCTCTCATCTGGAAGGGCACATGGCAAACATGGCATCATCTGCTAGCTCTTCTCCTGGTTTCCTGTTTCATGAAGCTCCCTGGGAGGCGTTTTCCTTCTTCATTTCCAAAGGTCGCTGGCTTGTGGGCTCTCTGCTTCTCGTGGCTATGTCGTTCTTCTCTGCTCTCTCTGAATTTCCATTCTCCAAAATGTTTCCTCTTTTATAGGACTCCAGTAAACCAATCAAGACCCACCCAAATGGGTGGAGACATGTGGTCACCTAATCCAATTTAACAACCACTCTTGACTAAATCACATCATCCAGGGAGATGATCTGATTACAGTTTCAAACATACAGTATTGAATAGGGATTATTCTACCTTTATGAAATGGGATTTTGATCAAAACATGGGTTTTCTAGGGGGCATAGTTCCTTTCAAACCAGCACATCTTGTGACTAATACCCTCAGTCTATGGTTAGATGAGTAATATAATAAAGATGTGCATGGGAAAAAATGCAGAATATAGGGTACCTAGCGAGAGACAGAAGGTGGAGAAGGGGGAGCAGTTATCTAATATGTACAGAATTGTTAACGAGGTTGAAGTTAAATATTTGGGAATGGATAGAGGGGATGGTACCTCATTCTTGGGATTATAAGAAATAGTAACATATTGTAGGTGAATTTGATTGATAGGGGTTGTTTAAAGTCATGTACGTAAATAAGTTCTTGGATGCCACAAATGTAAAAAAAATAATAGAGGGTGTTCTAGTTTGCAAGCTGCTGGAATGTGATGCACCAGAAATGGAATGGCTTTTAAAAAGGGGAATCTAATAAGTTACAAATATACAGTTCTAAGGCTGTGTGAATCTCCAAATTAAAGCAAGTCTGTAGTAATGTTCAAACTAAGGTACCATCAAGAGGTTACCTTCACTCAAGAAAGGTTGATGAGTTCAGCATTTCTCTCTCAACTGGAAAGGCACGTGGTGAACATGGCAACATCTGCTAGCTTTCTCTCCAGGCCTTTTGCTTCCTGAAGCTTCCCCAGGGGTGTTTTCCTTCTTTATCTCCAAAGGTTGCTGGCTGGTAGACTCTGTGTGGTTCTCGTGGCTTTCCTGTCATTCTCGTTACCTCCTGTCATTCTTGTGGCCCTCTCATCATTCTGTCACTCTCTCTCTCTTCAAAATGCTTCCTCTTTTAAAGGATTCCAGGAAACTAGTCAAGGCCCACTCGGAATGGGCGGAGCCACACCTCTGTGGAGATAATCTAATAAAGTTTCCGACAGGGGTTAAGGCATGGATCAGGATTAAAGCATGGCTTTTCTAGGGTACACAATCCCTTCAAGTTGAGGGGTATATGGAAAAAACATAGGTATTGCAAATTATGGACTGTAGGTAACAGTATTATTTTAATATTCTTTCATCAATAGTAACAAATTTACTATACCAATACCATGGGTCAACAATAGAGGGTTATAGGGAGTAGGGGAGGATTTAGTTTTTATTTATTTTTATTCTTATTTCTGTTCTGGAATAAAGAAAATGTTCTGAAATTGATTATGGGGATGTATGCTCAACTATGTGATACTACTGTAAGCCAGTGTTTGTATACTTTGGATGGGTTGTATGGTGTGTGAATATATCTCAAGGCAATTGAAAAAAAATCAGTGTTTACCAGTTTCTCACAGTAAAAAAGAGAGAGAGAACAAGACCCTCAATTAGAACGGAGCTCTGTCTGGATCAAGCAGCCTGTGGCAGGAGCAGGGGCCCCCTTAACCCACAGAACCACCTCCTTCTTGTAGTGGGTACCACTGCCCTTGGGATTTCTCCAAAGGAGTGTCCCTAAAGTCGCTTCCGCTCCCACTCCTAGGGCCCTCAGAAAGCCCTGCAGCCCAGAGCCAAGAGCCTAAGCACCTAAACCGGAGTGATAAAGAATGGTCCGGGCCAGACCACAGAATGCCCAGGCCAGACTGCGTTGGCAGGGAAAAGCCGCCAGTTTGGGGAAGATGTGGCAGGTTTGTGTCTAGGCAACCGTCAAGCCCCACTCATACGGAAGGCTTGGTCTCCAGCCGCTGAGCGAGAAAGGGCCCTGGTTGTGATGCTGGGAAGAGGGCGGGTCAGCTGCCTGTGGTATTTGCAGACACCTGGGCACTCTCCTGCCCTCAGCCTGCCCCTTCCTACTGTCAGGGAGGAGGGCCCTCGCTCCTGACAACCTGCCTTCCAGGAATCTACCAGGCCTGGCATCCTGGCCGCTGTCCTTGGTGCTGACCGAGACCTCGCTTCCCTGAGGCCAACTGTGTGGGCTTTTCTCAACCTTAGTATAAAACTAGATTTGGCTGCAGACTTGCAAGGTCTTGAGAATTCACAAAACCTGAAACCTGACACCATCCGACTGTTCTTATCTTCTGAAGTGGCTCCTGAGGCTCTTACTTGGCCTCCTGGAGCAGCACAGCGAGTATGGCCGCTGCCCTGCTGAAAGAGGGGCCAGCAGACACAGGTGGCTGAGAGCAGAAGGAGTTGCAGTGCAGATGCCCCCCCACACCCCCATCAGAAGCAGAACTTCTCCAGAGTGGAGGGACATGACTATTGTTGGGTTGCTGTACTGTGTCCCTTTCCATGTAATAAAAAATCGCCTTTCTTCTGTGAAATGAGAGATATTGGACATCCTTAACAAGACAGACTGAACCCCAACCTTGGGTAAAAAGAAGATTGGACTCCTGTCCACTTCCTGAGTCAAGGTCTGTGTTACTTTTCTTGTTGCTAAAGAAAACACCATGCAATGGATTGCCTTAGACAATGGGAATTTATTGACTCATTGTTCTGAGGCTAGGAAAAGTCCAAAACAAGGCAATGTTTTCTTCCCAGAGATCGGCATTGTGGGGCTGGCTGCCAGCCATCCTTGGTCCGGGCCCCTCTGTCACGTTGGTAATGCACATGGCGGCCTCTTGTCTTCTCCCCTCTCTTCTAGGTTCCATTGACTGTCGGTTTCTGGCTGCTCTCTCTGTATCTTTTTTTTTTAAGACTTTCACTCAGTTTACAAAAGACTGCAGTAATCCAAATTAAAGTGCAACTTAATTCATTTGGACCTCACCTTAACTGAAGTAACATTTTGAAGATATCCTATTTATTATACCACACCCACCAGAATGGATTAAGTTTAAGAACATACTTTTCTGGGGTACACAACTCTAAGTTACCTAGGGTCTTTCTGTCTCTGATGAAAGGGAATGGGGAGCCCTGAAGCCTAGTACTCAGCCTCTTTCTCACTCTCCCTGACTCCATGGAGTTCTCTCTGAAAATTATGACCCTAGAAAGTAAGTTGTAATCTGTTGACTTTGAATAGATCCAAGTGGGGGGAACAGAAGAGTAAAGCCTGGGAAGGCTTCCTACTAAGGAAGACCCCTCTCTTGCCTTCCACTTCTTTCTGGTGCTGTTAATTTGGCAAAGGTACATACTGTAGAATAGCCTCAAGCACAAGCTCATAGCCCAGATTAAAGAATGTTTAAATTTACAGGACTTGCCTAGAATCACGCTCTAGAGGAAAGAGTAGCATTTAGCTGGCTGCATTTTCATTTGCATGCAACTCTAACGTCCTTCAAATTTTCAGTTAAATGACCAACAACAGAAGAGAGAAATGTAAAAATAATGCATCAATGTTAGAAACTTGTATTACCATATCAGAAATACAGATATTCAAAATATTCTTCCAGAAAGGATAGGATGAGACCAACTAGAAGTGCTGAGCTGATCCCTCACAGAACCTATTGACCATTCCTGAGTATAGAGAGCCAGAACCTGGAGACAAGGGTGTCCAGAAGCCACATCAGGAGTTCACCCTCCCTCTGAAAAGGAATCAGGGCCTTGGGCCATTGTGAAAGGAGAGCAGGATTTGTGTCCAGTAACAAGGGGAAGGGTGCTAAGCAAGGAAAGGGAATACTTCTTCAACTGCGGTTGCCATAACACATAGGATTAGAAGCATTGGTTCTAATCAAGCTCAGGAACGTCTGAGTTTTCATCCCAACCCTCAAGGCTCACGCCTTGTGGTGTTAGGCCTCAAAGATTAAGATGCAATATTAAGGGCTGCCTTGACATCTTTGAGTCTTTCGGGGCCCCAAAGGCCTAACCTTCAGTTCCCCAGATCACTCCAGATGTGCCTCCACCCAACAGGAAAGGCTCCATTCAGCTGACCCCCTCATCAGCTGGGCCAGCTGCACCCAACCTGGTCCTCAACCTAACAGGCTTCAGTTCCCTCAAACAAGTCCATCACATCCTCTGTGGAAACTGAGGTGCACCCCACCCTCTTGTTACTACACAGCCCACCTCCCCCAGCCCCTCCTGGTTCCCTCTTCCTGAGCACTCCCCCACCCCACTGTGTGGCTGTGTATGGTGTGTGGTACCCTCCTCCCTCGGGTTGTGAGTATCTGTGATGAACTGCTGTCGATTTCATCTCTCCGTGTCAGATAGCATGTGCTTGGCTGTACCCACACCCTGATGGCAGGTGGCCCTCCTTCACCAATGGACTGAAGAGGAGATGAACAAAAAGCAAGACAAACCTTAGGCGAGTTACGTGATCATCTCTGAACCTCAAGTTCATCAATTTCATGCATGGCTAAGGGTTATCGTTGAACCCACTGCATAGAGGTGTTGTGACAATTAAATAAAATAATCTGCTTTCAGGTCTCGGCAAAACATGGGTTCCTGGAAGGTGTATGTTAGCTCTGAACATAGCAGTGGCTCCCAAAGTTGGGTGAGCAAGATGAACCATTCATACCTATTTACTCGAAATGGAGAAAAAGTCAGCTTTACTAATACCTCATGCACAGACTGAGCCCAGCGCCTTCCTGACTGGGGTTCAGGTGAAATCTGGTCCTGCCTGGTGAAGGCATTTACTGAGTGCAGAGCAGGGTTTTCTCCCTGCAGATGGAGGACAGAGGTCCCCTCACCGTTTCCTGCCATCAGAATTTCCCACTGATTGCAGTTTTGCATTGGATCCAGTTCCACGCAGGTATAGATGATATTTTCTTAAGTAGTTGAATCTTTATGTACTTTGACAGGAGATGCAGAATGTCCACAAACCTGTTGTGTTACAGAGAGGTTTGTGGGGACCCCATGGCAAATCTACTGGGAGGAGGTGTTCAAATTCGTGATGTTATACCTTTTCCTTTGACAAAGAGACAAACGTCCCATATATGCTTACGTTCTTGGGACTCCGTCTTGATCTTAAATGTGATAGAAAATGTCAAATCTCAAGGAAGGGAGAGACATAATCAGATTGAGTGTGAGAAAGACCAGCCTGGTGGCAGCATGGAGAGGAAGTCATGAGGGACTTCAGCAACTCTGAAGGGAGAGAGATGGCAGGACGAGACCTGGAAGTCATGGCAGGGAGTTCCAAGGATTTCTTGGAGATGAGAAAGGTTAGGACAGGAGAAACAACTTGTTTGTTGATGGCACAATATTAAAGAGGAGATGGGAGGGGATGGCATCTGAGGCAAAGGGAGAGAGGTGACCTTTGAGGGAAAAGGGACTGTGCCCCCCAAAAGATAGGATGGAAGAGTGGAGGCAGATGCAGACAACTGTGCACATTTGGAAGTTTCAAACCTCTATACATAGTAGAAGAAGAGGGTCAACCATCAGGGACATGGAGGAAAACAGAAGGCTAGAGGTTTGGTTAAGACATGGAGAATTTGAAATTGTTAGGAATTTTTGGAGAATTGAGAAGGGGTACATTAAAATCTCAAACCATTAAGTAAAAGAGCCAAAGATGGGACTCTATTAAAATAAGGGAATTCTTTCCAGCAAAAGACAACGCAAACGGGGTGAATGCAAGTCACAGTGGGGAAGAGAGATTTGTAGCACATCTAACTGTCACTGCACTAGCACCTAGAACATTTAGAAATCTCCTAAATCAGTAAGAAAAAGACAAATCAATAGAAAACTGAGCATCAACCTTGAACAGACACTTCACTCAAGAATCGTCCCAAATGGCTAATAGACATCTCAAAAGATGCTCAGCATCATTAGTCACCTGGAAAATGAAAATTAAACCCACAAGGAGACACCACTACACAACAGCAGACTGGCAAAAACTTAAAGCCAACACTGGAGAAGGGTTGGCAAGATGATGCATGAGTTTCCTATTGTTGCTGAAACAGATTTCCACAAGCCTGATGTCTTAACACAGATTTATTAATTGTCCTATTGTTCTGCAGGTCAGAAGCCCAAAAGCAGTGCCTTAGTTTCTTGCAGCTGCCAGAACAAACTCCCATGACCTGGGTGCTTTAACACAATAGAGCGCATTCTCTCTTACAGTTCTGAGGTCTAGGTGTCGGGGGGACAGCTATCCCTGAAGGGCTCTGGGGAAGACTCCTTACTTACGCCTTCCTGGCTCCCTGTGTCTTCCACCATCCTTAGAATCCTTCGGCTTGCAGATGCATCACCCCAATCTCTGGGTCTGTCTTCACTTGCCTTCTCTCCCTTACATGTCTGTCTCTGTCTCTTCTGTCCTTCCTTTAACGATGCTGGACTTTAGGACACATCCTAACCCAGCATGATCTTGGCTTTAACTCAATTACAGTATAAAGGCTCCATTTCTAAAGCTCACACTAACAGGTACCAGGGAGTAGGCACTCAGCACATCTTTTGGCAGGACACAGTTTAATCCACTGCACCAGTCAAGGAGTTGGCAGGGCTGGTTCCTTCCAGAGTCTCCAGGGAAGAATCCGTTTCCTTGTCTTTTCCAGCTTCTTGAGGCCACCTGCATTCTTAAGTTCCCTTTCTTCCATCTCAAAGCCAGCAGGGTAGCATCTTCACTTCTCTCTGACCTCAGCTTCTGCCCTCACATCTCCTCTGGCTCTGTCCATCCTGCCTCCCTCTTCTAAGGGCCCTTGTGGTGACATTGGCCCCCCTTCATAATGCAGGATGGTCTCCCCAGCTCAAGATCCTGTCAGCACACATTTACCATGTAAAGAAACACCTTCACAGATTCTATGGTCTAGGGTGTGGATAATTTTGGGGTGGGGGGCAATATTCAGCCTACCACAGACTGGATTAGCGGGCAGCCCCTATGCTGGGGGAAGTGGCTGCTCTACGACTATGTTAGAAAACAATGGAAATGTCCTAACAGAGTTGAACACGTTCACTTCATTTCCTAAGACCACAGCTTGCACGTTCAGCCTACACCTGGGGGAGGTCTCGTACCTGGGCACCAGGAGTGGTGCTCGGAAAGAGAATGCCAGATGGGATCTAGGTCCAGTGGCTCTCTTGGAGCCCATCTCCTGGCACGCAGGCCTCTGTCCTGGACCCCAGTATCACACCACACACCAAACCCAAGCCCACTGCCCTAGGGCTTCCCTCTGCTGGGCCACTCCGTACACGATGCTTCACCACCCCCCAGACTTTGTTCAGACGTCAGCTTGGTAGGGCAGACGGAGCAGAGACTTGCAACCCGCCCCACCCCACCCCCGTTGGCACTTGCCATCTCTTTTTCTGCATTTTTTGTTACTAGTTAACACTTATCACCTCCTAACTTAAAATATATTATCCATATTTTTTTGCTTATTGTAGTCATTCACCTCTGGAGATAGGGATTTTTATCTGTTTTGATCACTTCTCTATCCCCAAAGCCTAAAATAGTGCTGGGCACAAAGTCAGTGCTCAAAAATATGTCTTCAATTAATGAACACTGTTCCTAATGGCAAAAATATGTCAACTCCCCAAATGTCTATTAAGAGCAGACTGAATAAAAACAGTACAGCATAGTCACATAACAGAATACCACACAACAATAAAATGAATAAACCACGTAAGCTATGCTCACCAGCATGGAGGAATCTCACAAAGTTGATGACACAAGCAAGTGACGGTAGAAAATACAGAATACAATTCCATTCACAAAACTTCAAAGCCAGGCACACATATGCAGGGGCAAAAGTTTAAACAGAAGCAGAGGAATAAACAGCAGGAGATGGTGACCTCCACCAGAGCAGGAGGGGCAAGCAATGGGGATGGCACAAAGGGACCTCTTGTGCACTGGCCGTTGTCTATTTTTTAACCCGAGTGATGGATATGCGGGGTTCTCATTGAGATTATTCTAGAAACTGTACATATACATTTCAAACCGTCCTCTTATGTATGACATATTTTACGATTTACAAAAAGGAGAGATGGAAACAGCAGGATGATGGGGTGTTCTAGTTTGCTAGCTGCTAGAATGCAATATACCAGAAACAGAATGGCTTTTAAAAAGGGGAATTTAATAAGTTGCTAGTTTACAGTTCTAAGGCTGAGAAAATGTCCCAATTAAAACAAGTCTATAGAAATGTCCAATCTAAGGCATCCAGGGAAAGAAGGCTGATGAAGTTCAGGGTTTCTCTCTCAAGTGGAAGGGCACATGGTGAACACAGTCAGGGTTCCTCTCTGGAAAGGCACACGGTGAACACAGCATCATCTGCTAGCTTTCTCTCCTGGCTTCCTGTTTCATGAAGCTCCCCGGGAGACATTTTCCTTCTTCATCTCCACAGGTCACTGGCTGGTAGACTCTGCTTCTCGTGGCTATGTCGTTCTGCTCTGCTCTCTCTGAATCTCGTTCATTCTCCAAAATGCTTCCTCTTTTATAGGACTCCAAAAACTTATCAAGACCTACCAAAATGAGTGGATACCCGTCACCTAATCCAGTCTAACAACCACTCTTGATTAAATCACATCTCCAGGGAGATGATCTAATTACAGTTTCAAACATGAGTATTGAATAGGGATTATTCTGCCTTTATGAAATGGGATTTAGATTAAAACATGGCTTTTCTAGGGGACATACATCCTTTCAAACCAGCACACGAGGGAAGCATTGAATTCTCTGCTACATTTATGAATTTATTATGATGTTAGGATAACAGCAGGGCTGCGTGATTTCCTCTAGCAGCATGGAGATGGACACCTAAGAGGACATTTGGAGAAGGCAGAGTTGGATCCCTCTTTTGCTGGAGTTCTGCCAGGTGGGGGACCTGAAAATAAAAGGGGCGAGGAGCGTTAGGTATTGGCAAGGGAGTGACTGAAAACCTATCGTGTGGAACCAAAGCTGAGCGGGGAGGCAAACGATGTCAGGAGGGAGAAGGGCGAAATCCTAGGAAGGCTGAGTTTGAGGAACTCCAGAACTCATCATGTAGTCGGTGGACTGTGGTCCAGCCAGAGGGAAAGCCAGCACAATAGTTGTGATGGGAAGGATGTTAGAGGTTTTCAAGGGGGAGACTTTTGGGGCCGGACAATGGGATGGGATAGTGACAGTGGGTATTGGAGGTGTCCTTCTCATAGCACCAAATGGTGGGTGTGGTTCCCATCACCTTCAGAAATGCTTCCACCCAAAGGCGGCCCAAATAAAGCGACCATTCAAGGCAGAAGAAGACGAGGCCTGCTAGGCAGAGGCACCTCCCCGGGGGCTCTCTGCAGCCGTCTTCATTGGCTGCAGCCTTGGTAAGAGGAGATGTAGAGCGGATGTGGGGCAAGCTCCTGGCCATGCATCCTGCTTAAAGCCTCCAGTAGAGGGGTTTTCTCCAGAGCTGGCCACAGCTGCCTACCCTGGGCATGGGGAAGCAGGGGCAAGGGTGACTCATGGGTTGGTATCTGCCCCAACCAAGAAGTTGGAAGTCATTTTTTGATGCCTCCCTCCCCTCTGACCCGAGTATGTCTTTCTGGCTCCATTTCCAGGAAGAGTCTGTTTCCAGACACTTCTCATCACGATGGCACTGCCGTCCTAGCCCAAGCCACCACCATATCTCCCCTGACTCCTTCCTTGTATCAGCTATCTTCATTTCAACAGCCCCTCTCTTTATACGGGAACAGTACATGCCAGTGTTTCTGAAAGACATAAACTGCTGAGACGATGGCAGCAATGACGAGGTGCCACTGTGAGTCCCCCCAGTTCCCCTTAGGAAAATACAAATTGCAACTATGATGGGAAAACCAAACACTCGTGGACATGTGAACCAAAAGAGGCGACAAAAGCCCCCAATTATGCTGGGAATACAATGTTATTTAGCTCTGGATTTCCACATGGTGCAATGTCCCCTTTTCAGCATAAGGTTTGACAAATGCAGAGTCATGTAACCACTAGGACAAATCAAAATACCCCTTCATCACCCCTAAAAATCTCTCCACGCTGTCCCACTGGAGGACTCTTGGGTTGTTGAAGCTGTGCCGTTGGGGTTATTCTACCTTTTCCCCTCCCTACTATTATAAACATTTGAAACTTTCCATAGTAAAAAGTATTTGTTAAAAAAAAAAAAAAAGGCAGACAGTAGCATTCCTCTGTGAGGGACCCCTTTACTGCTCCCCAGCTCCCTCCAAGTCAAAGCCACATGGCCGGTGGCTGGGCCCTTCCTGAGCTGGTCACCCAGCACCCCTTGGGCTCTCACTCTCTCTTGCTCATTCCCACTCCACCCCAGCCCCCATGCTGTTCCTGGTCCCTGCCCAGCCCTCCTCAGGCCCTTTGCACTTGCTCCGTTTCATTTTTCAGATTCAACTTTGTTCACTTAAGTAAGGACTTTGTGCAAAAGCTACCCTTTCATCCAGGCCTTCCCCACCACCCCCAAATAAAATAATCAACTCCACCAACTGTACTCCCTCCCCCTCTCCCTGCTATGTTTTTCTAAGGGCATCTGCCATTATTGGACATGTGGGATATTTACTTATGTGCTTATTTACTGCCTGTGCACCTCCCCAGGAATGAAACTCCAACCAGAAAGGGACATCCACAGCTGTATCCCAGTGCCCAGAAGGGCCTGGCATATCGCAGGTGTTCAATAGACACCTACTGAATGAATGAATGAATGAATGCATGAATGAAAAGGGTCCTGGGCCTTCCCGAGGGGTGCTGTGGGGCCCTCCCCATTCTTCCACACAGACTCCTACAGCCTCTGGGCTTCCTGGCTCCACTTAAGCCTGTGCTGTCCGCAAGAGTCACCCCTGACCCTGACCCGGGGCCACGTTGCCCGAGGGTGGGAGGGAACCGATTGCTCCCTGGGAACCAGGCGGGGATCCTCCACTTGCTGGTTTTGGAAAAACTGGGGCGTTGGAGTGTCAGAGAGACTCTGAGATCCTGCATCACCACTTCACTTCCACCAGCCTCAGTTTACTCATCGGTCCATTGCGAGGAGAAACACCAACCTGTAGGGTGCTGTGTTGGCTTAGGGGAGTAACGCGAGGGGCCACTCTGGCCCTTGGGAGCGCTTTCACTGTCAGCGCCTACTGATGAAAAATTTGGCAGCTCTCAGGAGTCCCCACAGGGCCTTTTAAGTGAGGGAGCCCCTCTGCCTTTCGCGCTGGCTGTGGCCTCTTCTTGTCCAGATGAACGCCTGGTCTGCCTCGGCCCGCCCCTCTTCCCGCGCCCCACGCCCTCGCTCTCTAGTCCCCTCGCCCCGACCCCCCTCTCCGCCCCGCACCCCGCGCCGCTTCCTCCCGTCTCCCCGCGCCAGCCCGCGCCCGCCCCGCGTGCGCCCGTGTCTCCCCGAGCCCGTTCCGCGCCCGGCCCGCGCCCGGCCCGCGCCCGCTCCGTGCTCGCTCCTGCTCGCTCCCCGGCTCGCTCCCCGCGCCGGCTGCGAGGGAGCTGCTCGGCCCGCAGCGGGCGCAGCGCGGGGGCGGCCGCGGGCCGGGCGCGGAGCATGAGCCGCCGGCAGCCCCGGGCGGCTCGGGGCCCGACTGCGGCGCGAGGGCGGCGCGGGAGCGGCGCGGGCCGGGACCCAGGTAGGCGGCGGCGGCCGCCGACTCTCCTCTTCTCCCCGCCGGGCGCAACTGCAGGACCGTGCGGGGCCCCGCGAACGTCCCCTGCAGTCACCGGCGCGGCCGTCGTGGGGCCGGGGCGCGCGGGGTGGGGACAGCGCCGGCGGGCGGGGCGCCGAGCTGCCCCAGGCAGGACGAGGTGGGAGCGCCCGGGGCCTGCGGGCGTGGGCACGGCGGGGCTTCGCGGGCCCAGGCTGGGCGCGGGGCGGGGGCTGGGCGACCCGAGCGGCTCCGGGCTGCGCAGTTGGAAGTTTCCATTTGCTCGTCTCCATCCGGGGCCGCGCGGTGGCATCTCACGCCCTTGCTGTTGGGTGAGGGTTTGGGCCGTAAGCTGTGTTTCTGAGGACAGAAAGCCAGGCACCTGGGATGGGGGGCCAGGGGCCCTTGAAGGCCTGCTGCACCCCTGGCCGGTGGCAGGGGCTGGGGCAGGTGCAGTTGCGGGGATGGGGAGGAGGCTCGGCGTGCGCGGAGGCACCTTAGGGTCCTGCTCTCTGCAAAGGGTCAGGCCCTCGTCCTGTAGGTCCGGTCCCGGCATCTCCACTGAGGCGCTGGGGATGGTGGGCGCTAGCAGGGAGGCCCCCCCTCCTGCCCTCCGGGAGCGCCTGAGAGTTGAGATGCGGTGGTGGCCAGCTCACTCTGTCCCTGCTCAGAGAGGCACGTCGCTTCACTCTTTCCCCCTGCTGCCTTCTCCCCACTCTCGGGCCACCCACCAAACCCATGGAGACAGGTTGGTATGCCGGGGCCTCGTCCTTCCTCTGGACACTGGCTTGCCCAGCCCTGCCCTGCCCTGCCGGAGTCCAAGCCCTTCCCTGTCCAGGCAAGGGAGTCGAGACTGTGCTAGTGAACCCAGCGACTAAGGGAGGTGACCCCTAGGCCGTGAGCAGGCCGAAACCCAGTTTCCCCATCTGTAGCATGTGCCGTGATTTTGATGGCTTCTGAGGCCATTTCCATCCGAAGTCCAGGGACATTGCTTCGGAGCCTCCGGAGCCCAGCTGGGACCAGGAGGAGGGGCTGCGGAGTGCGAGGACCCTGCAGGCTGGACAGCCTTGGACAGGGGATGGGCTTTCTGCCCCTCCAGCCTGTCCTTGTCCTCAGCACCGTAGGGTGGAGGGGACCAGCCACCATCTAGGGTGTGAGAGTTGGGCTGGTGCAGCGGGACCCCAAGCCCTGGCCTCAAGGAGAGAGTGATGATGGAGCCCCCACACTGACCCCTGCTCCCCTCCCCGCCCCATGGCTCCTCCCCCCTCGGTGGAGCCCAGGGACTGAGCCCACCTCACAGTGGTGCCCAGATTTGGGGGCTCATGCAGATACTCCCCAGGTATGCCAGAGGGCCCAAAGCCAGCCATCAAGTTTGTTTTTCTCTGGGAGGCTCCTCGAGCTGTCAGCTGGATGGCCCCCTTCCACCTGGCAGATCCTGGCCATGGAACGAGTTCACACAGAGCAGAGCGGTTTTTTTGGTGTAACTTAGCAACTGCAGACGGAGTGAGGGAGGGAGGAAGGCTGGCGCCTTCCAGCTTTGTGCTGGGCAGGGCGGAGGGTGGGCAGGGCCTGTGGCCACAGGCTGGGGTGGGGTACTTCTGTTTGAGCCTTTCCCGCAGTGAGCGGGGGTGCCTGGAGCGGGAGGCTGGCAGCACCAAGTGAGGCCCAGGCTCACCAGTCCATCCTCTGGGTCTTCAGTGGGAGAGCAGGTTGGAGGCTGGGGAGGGACATGGAACCAGCCTCAGTTTCCCCACTTGAGCTGACCAGGCTGAATGGTCAGGACTAGAGTCTTTGGATTTTTGCCGCAGAATCCCTTAATCCAGCCAGGCGTTTGATACACTTGTCAAATGGGTTGAGTCAAGGGGCTGGGCTGGGGCAGGGCTGGGGGGTGGGGTGGCTTGAGTCCCCAAGCCCAGGGCTCCAGGGCTGGCCTAGGAATGCAGAGCTCTGTACACCCCAGCCGGGCGGAGAGGGTCCCTGGACCTCCCCCTGGGGCTGCCGGTCCCAGGGCACGGGGCTGAGGGTGGGGGGGCATACCTGGTGTGGCTCTGAGGACAGTGGGGCTCCTTTGGGCAGTGTCCCCAGCCCATCCTTCCGTGCTGCCTCCTGAAGGCCCCCTCCCTCCCAGGCTCCCTTGGGGGCGTCTACTTCCACCCTGCCTGGTCTGTCTTGGTTGCTCTACCCCAGACCTTCCCCTGCTGAGCAGACAGCTGCTCCTGTAACTCCACCCCCGCCACCACGCTGCCTCTCTGCTCCTTGCCCTTACGTCCCCACCTCTTTCCAGCGGATGAGTGTTTACTTAGCAACGACGACGTCTTCCAGGCAGAATCCATGGAGGGAGGGTGGGAGGGAGGCCACTGCTGTGGTGGCCGTAGGCGGGGGGAGCCCCCAGGCCCAGTGAGTGGAGGAAAGGTCTCCTGACCCGCAGGGCCATGGGGAGGCCACGCTGGCCTCTGTTCAGGGTGTCTGCCCTGGGTCCCTCTTTCTGAACGCAGAGCCTGGGGCCGTGGGAACGGGTGAGGGTGTGGGTGGATGGGCCAAGAGGAGGGGACGCCCGGACCATCCCAGAGCAGCCCAGCAGCTGTAGATTCCTGCAGAATGCTTGTCCGTGCTTGGCTGTGCCGGGCTGGGTCTGAGGACAGCAGGGATTCACAAAGCCCCAGAGCAGGGCATGGGAGGTGAGCAGGGGTGATACCCACAGCCTGGTCTGATGTGGGCACTGGAGAGTGAGGGCCCAGGGCCACCAGGCTTTGCAGAGGGCTTTGGGCTCTGGGTCTCTGCTCTGGGATGGGTGGGCAGTGGCTGCCCAGGCACCATAAACAGGGGGCGCACGAGAAGTGTCTGGCCAAGAGGGGAAAGTGAGGGTCCACTAGCGTTCCCTGCCGAGGGTGAGAGAAGGGCCTAGTGGGCAGGCATTCTGTGCCCCTGTCCCTGCCGAGTGTGGGGGACAGGATGAGGGGCCCGCCAGGGAGCACAGCAGGCTTATTGCCCGAAATCTCGCAACACCCCTGAAGTAACAGTGTGTCCTGGTCTCCTGTGGAGGTGGTGTGTGGACTGGGCAGGGCAAGCCCTGAGCTCCCTTGCCGGGGTCTGTACCCCAGGACAGAGGGCTTGGCAGGCCCGCCTGTGGTCACCCAGATGGGCCAGCTCCCCGCTCCTGCTCAGCCCTGTCAAGGGGTTCACTCCATGCTGCCCTCCGTCCATGGCGAGCCTAGAGAACCCCTTCTTTGGCCGTTGAGGCTGTGAGAGGTGGGGAGACGTGAATTCCAGGAGGAGGGGAGAGTCGGGCTGCTGGCCTTCCCTCGGCCGCTCATTGCCCTTCCTACCAAATTGGGCCCCTGGGATGGGGACAGGGTGTGACCTGTGCTGCCCAGAGGGTCCATGTCCCTTCTGAAAGGGCCTTTGGGTTCTCCGTGGCACAGGGTGGGCTCTGGGAGCAGGAGGGGAGGCCGGGCTCAGAGCTCCGTGTGTGTGTGTGTGTGTGTGTGTGTGTGTGTGTGTGTGTGTGTGTGTGTTGGGGGGGTGCTAAGACTGCTCCCACCTGCAAAGCCGACCTCAAGGGGTCACCTGCCCCACCCACCCACACCCACCCGTCTTACCCGGCACCCCTCGACCACAGCCTCCCAGCAGCGTGGCCTTCTTCTCCCTGGCAGGCTGCCCCGAGGGGCGAAGGGGAAACTCTGCTCTGTCTCAGTCTGTGTAGGGGAAGCAGGAAGGCCCCGGGCACCTTCCTGCACCCCGGGCAGCCAGGGCTCCCTCGGTGTGCCCACCGGGCTGGCCCTCTCTCTTGCCTCCACCCAGGGTCTGGAGGGGGAAATGACTGAGGTCTGGGCCCTGGGAAGCCTCTGCCCACTCAGAGAGCTTCCTGCCCCACTGCGGGGTCCCGGCCGACTCCAGGCTCTCTGCCATGCCTCGGGGCCTCTGCAGTTAAGCTAGTGCCCGCCACAGGGCTGGGAGCTGGGGGCAGGGTCTCCTCGGACCTGTGTGACCACCGCAGGCAGCTCTGCCCATGCAGTATTAACCCAGGAGCCCCCTGAGAGGCACAGGCTGCCGACCAGGAAGGAAAGGTGCTGGCGAAGGAAAGGAAGGGGAGAGCGGGCTGGTGCCTGCAGGCTGTGACTCGCGGGTCCTCCCGGGACCTGGGCCGTGGGAGCCCCACGTGCGGGCAGCCCCTGCATCTTCTCGCAGGTGACGGACAGGTGGCCTCAAGAGGCAAAGGCACCTGCCTACCGCCTCTGCCGCCCTCCCCTCCAGCTGTTTCCCAGCCCCCGCCCCTCCCCTGCCCAGGCTGCCTTTTAAGCAGCTTCCCTGCTTGCTCACTGCACTTTCCTCGCTTCCCACTCACTCCTGGCCCGCTCCGATCTGGCTCCTGCCCCCTTCCCTCTCGGGAACGCTGTTCCCAGGCTCTGGCTCTTCCACCTGGACACTTCATCTCCGGGCTCTGCGGGGCGCGGTGGCCCTCCAGCCTTCCCACAGGGCCCTCTCCCCTCCCGGGGTAGCCCACCTGTGCCCAGACTCCCTCCTCCCAGCGGCAGTGTCTGTCCCTGCTCAGTGCAGCCTCTGGGCTGCAGCTTTGGGCTGCAGCTTTGGGCAGGAGCTTCCGGGTGACCGGGGGCAGCCTGGTCGTCTGGGATGGTGTCCCCGGAACCCTCACCCCCACCCCCCCCACAGCGTCCCCCTCCTCACCCGCTCCGCCAGGTCACTGCATCTGCCAGCCCACCCAGTGGTCTCTTGCGCTTCCTCCTCACCTCCCTGCCACTTCCCCCTCTTCGGGCCACAGCTGCTGTCAGGGCCCTGGACGGTTCCACCGCCGTCTGTCCCCCAGCAGCGGGGACCCCTCTGCTCCTAGCAAGGACGCTGACATGGAGCTGCCCCTGCCCTCCCTGCCCCCCGCTGATGCTTCCCCCTTTTGCTGTGGGGGCTCTGGTGCCAGGAAGGGTGCATTCTCCAAGTGCTCCTGGGAAGTCAGCTCCACTCTGCATTGGCTCCCCGCCGGGTGCTCCCTTGGTCGCCCCCTCCCCAAGGTGCTGGCCGCTCTGTCGGTCTTGGCACATGCTGTGGGGCGGGGGCAGGAGGGGGCCGCGATCCCAGAATGCCCGCTCCGCCCCACTACCACCCCCCAGGGACCTGGGCCTGTGCAGCACGGAGCAGTGGGGGCAGGGCCGAGGCTGTGGGTGCTCCCTCCGCCTCCAAATGTCACCTCAGATTCTACCTTGGAGAGAGCTTCTCCTTGGCCCTGGTTGCCATGGCAACACGGCTAACAAAGAGGAGCTGCAGTGGAGGAGGCCGGCTCTCCCAGAAGCCAAGGGGGCTGGGGGAGGGTGTCCTGATGGGCGCATGAGTTAGCAGAGTCTGCTTCCCCAGCCCCCGCCGAGGCCGCCCGATGGTGCCCTCCCCGCTCTGCGGGTGGGTTCCGCTGCCCCCCATGTAAAGGGCACACAGCCTGACTCCGCCTCGGAAGCCTCGCCCTGGACCCCAGCAACAGCTCTGGGGCAGCACAGGAGCCCCCTGACCTGGGAAATGGAGGACCATGGCGGGCTGCGTGCCAGACCTGGGGGGGTGAGGGGGGCATGCCCCAGCCTTGGCACCAAGCACCCTGTGCCACGAACCCCACTTATTGCTGCTGAAACCCAGGCTCAGGGGCCCACACTCCACCCCTGGGCTGGCCCCGCCCACAGATGGCAGCTGGGAGCTCTCAGGCTCAGTGTCCTCCTCGCTGGCATGGAGACACAGTGGGCCCCTCTCCGGGCTCCTCATTCCCTGGAATCATGTGTAGCCCTCAGCCCGGCGCCTGCTGGTGCCCAGAGCTCGGTGCCCTGTGTAGCACGGACGGACGGGCCAGGTGGCCGCTGACTGCTGGGAGGGGGTGGTGAGGGTCCCCGGGAGAGGGAGGGAGGAAGGGGGAGGGTGGGCAGGTGAGCCGGCTTGGGGTGAGGGGGTGATGGAGTTGGAGCCTCACACGGAAAGTGCTCGTGGGGTTCCTGGGGGAGCCACCTCCGCTTCCTTGAGTTAATTAACTCGGAGCAGGCAGGAGGCTTTGTCAATTATTCATGTTATTATCATTGTGGTTGATAACGCGGGCCCCCCCCATGGTGTGGGATGTGGCGTGGAGTCCCAGGCCTGGAGCAGGTGGGCGTCCACACTGCCCCTGCAGGCCGCATCCCCCCACTGTGCTGACTGATCAGCTGGATTAGGCCTGCACCCTCCCCAGTGCCCTGCTGTGAGCCGGGCTCTTGTCCCGGACACCGCCCCCCACGTTGGGCCCGAAGCCTCACCCCAGGGCGTGGCTTTCCCCTCTGGGCCTGGACCTGGACCTGGGTGCCCAGTGCCTGAGTACACAAGGAAGGTTCCCAAGTCCGGGCACCTTTCTGGTCGGTAGGTTTGCAGCCTGGAGGCCGGCAGAGTGGGGCTGATGTCCCACCTGCAGACTCTGTCCAGGAACTCAGCCACTGAGCTCTGAAGGAAGGGGTGCTGCAGCACTGGTCCCCCTGCTCCTGGGGGGAAGGAGGGGACTGCATCTCAGGGAGGGCCTGCTGCTGTGAGGTGGTCTGCAGGCAGCACTCCCTGCCCCTGCCTTGGATCCCGGGCTCTCAGCTGCATCAGCTAAGGGCCTAGGAGAGAAGGGTGGGCAGGGGGCAGGGGTGGCAAGGGTCCAGTGATGTCACCTCCTGCAGGGCCTGGTGTGCTAGGGGGTCCTGCCTGGGAATGGGAGCTAGAGGGATTTTGCATGCAATTGTGCGTCCGTGCACCTGGGCAGGCCCTTCCAGAAGCAGTGGGGGTTCTAATGGGCACTCGTTGGAGCTCGCACTCAGCCGTGGGGACAGGGACAAAAATCGCTGCAAACTGGCCTGGAGGATGCCTCAGCGGGCGTTAGAGAAACACCATGCTTCATGAAGGGGTTTCTGACCACAGGGAGTTGGGATAGAAATTAATAACAGAAAAGGAAACTCTGAAGGTGCCGTCTCTTGGAGAAATTTGGAACGTATTTGTATAAAGGTGATGGGTGAAAGAAGACATCACAATGGAAATTGGAAGAAGCTGAGATGATGAAAGTACAGCGGAGTGAAACTTGTGGGGTGCAGCCCCACTGGGGCCCCCAAACCACCAATGAGCGGGTCCAATTTGAAGAACCCTCAGCAGGGAAGTGGAGTTCCATGTCCTCTTGTGGGACCCTGGCAATGAGGGGAGGGTGGGGGTTCCACCTTGGGGGTGAGAGGAGGGGGGCTGGGCAGGCCCAGCCAGGCTGCTCCTGAGAGGTCCTTCCTGGGGGATGCCAGCGCCAGGGCTGGGTGCTGCCTCCGCGGGGTCCTGCAGAGAGCAAAGTTCAAGGCCCCCTGGCTGGCCTGAGCTGGCCCTGGATGCAGCTTCCCGCCACCTGACTGCTGGAGGGGCCTTCCTGGGCATCTCCAGAGGTCAGGCCGGGGCTTTGAAGAGCCGCTGGCATATGAAGGATGCTGGAGGCTGGGGCAGAGGGAGAAAGGGGCCGGGAGGGTTTGCCACTTTTGGTTATTGTGAACAAAATGTCTTTTTGGAATTAAAAAAAACTTTATTGTATTAACATACATACAACTCAAAATTTCCCATTCTATTGACTTTCAATAACCAAAAGTACAAACAACCCAAGCGTCCGTCAACAGAAGGATGGATTAACTAAGATGCCGTAAATACATTGAAATAGACTATTATTCAGTCTGAAAAAGAAAGCGCTTCTGACACACGCTACAGCCTGGATGAACTTTGAAGACATTACATCGAGTGAAAGAATCGGACACAAAAGGACAAGTTTGGATGAGGCCGTTGACAAGCAGTGTCCAGAAGAGGCGAATTGGTAGAGACAGAAAGTAGACTCTCTCCAGGACGGGGAGGGGAGTTGCTGTTTAAACAGGTGCAGAGTTTCTCTACGGGATGACGAGAACGTTTTGGTAATAGATGGCGGTGAGGGTACAGGACACTGTGAACGTCATTAGGATTGGTAAATCGAACACTTAAAAGTGACTAAAATGGGAAATTTTGTGTCACCTGTTTGTTACCACATAAAGTTCTTTCTTAATGTTTGGAGCCCTACATTAAGCCCCTATGTCAGCTGAATGTCCGGCAGCAGCCTTGGGCCGGTCCCCCCCGGCAACACTACGCATTGCCTCATGTGGCAAACCCTCCCGGCCCCTTTCTCCCTCCCCCACAGGAGAGGTTCAGCGGCCGGAGCAGGAAGAGAGCCTGTCTCTTCTGAATCCTCCTTAAAAGGCTTCCAGTGATTAGATTAAGCATTACTCATTAAAGAAGACACTCCCCTTCGCTGATTACAAATGCAATCAGCTGTGGATGCAGCTGACGTGATCATGATTTCAGTCCACAAAATGTCCTCATTGTAACAGGCCAGCACTGGCCCAACCAGACAACTGGGCACCACCGCCTGGCCAAGCTGACACACGAACCTGACCGTGACAGCAGGTAACTCACTCCTAGGTGCCCTTGGAGAGAGTTGGGTTCCCGGGACCCTCAGGCAGGGCTTCCCTGAGGGTGTGCCCGCCCGTAAGGGGGCGAGTGAGGGAGGGAGCCCCACACCGGTGGAGCTGCAGGCACAGCCACACCCAGCCCTGCCCCCAGGGGCTCCAAGTGTGCTGGCACCGCAGTGTGCAGGCCCTGGCCAGGCTGTGCTGGTGGCCCCCCAGCGGGTCCACAGGGATTTGGGGTGCCCTTGTCTGCGACGTTGCCTGCTCAACAGAGCTCTCGTCTCCCCTCGCCGGGCTCGCTTGCCTTCCTGAGGTTGGGAGGGGGTGCTGCCTCCACGCCACCTGCTCCCAGCACAGTACCCACATACGCGGCTCAGTTGGCAGCCAGGAAGGATGGACAAACAGTCAAGGCTGTCAGCCCTGGGCTCAGAAATGGGAGAGTCTGACCTGAGGGCTGGCCAGGGCAGTGGAAGTGGGGGTGAGTGTAGGGGGTCCTAGCCTCGGGCAGCGTGGGCCGCTGGGCAGGGTGGGGGCACTGGCCCGGCTGTTAGGACCCTCCCAGCCCCACCCCATCTGGCCTTTTGTTGCCTGCCCCCAGCTGTTCTCCCAGGTCTGCTGGCTCCTGTGCTAAGAGGGCTTGGGTGAGGAGGCACCAAGCCGTGCCCACTACCCTCGGCCTCTCATGGGCTGGCTGAGGGGGCAGCATGGAGGGAGGGAAAGGTAGAGAAGGCCAGTGGGACTTGGCTGGGCACAACAAGAGGCATATGGTGGCCTGAGACATGACCAAGCCTGTTTGGTCAGCCCCGTTGGCTTGGCAGCCCACCCTGTGCCCCCTCCAGGACCCTCCCATGGCTCCAGAGTCAGGCTGCTCCTTTTTATCCAACCTCGCCTCCCTTTACCCTCCTCATACCCACCTACCTAAACTCTTCTTCAACCCCACCCATGGCTCACTCTGAGCTTTCCCCCCACCCCATGCTCAGATGATGCTCCTCCCAGGAGTGGTTGGGTGGAGCCTGGGCCCCTTCTCAGTGCCTCTGGCTTGGTGGGGGACAAGGCAGAAGGAGCTGGCATCCCACAACCCCACTTGGTCTCTGTGGGGCTGGCTGGGTCAGGGTTCACTGGAGTGGACTCTGTTGGACATCTGCTCTGCTTTCCAGGTGGGTTTCTTTCTTTAGAGCCCAGCCTGGCTATGCAGACCCCCTGGTGGCATCTGTAATGGCTCAAGGCTGCTCGGTGGCTCCATGATGGGGCCTCGCAGCAGCTGCCCCTGGCCTGTCCCTGTGGCTGCAGGCTCCGGCCTGAGGGCAAGTAGATGTTGGCGCTGGCAGGTGGGTGGGGGTCCGACATGCTTCCCTGAGCTGCTGAGAGGGTCCCCCAGTTCTCACCAGGTGTGCAGCCACAAAGCGGCGTTTTCCAGGGGAGGGGCCAGCACACATGCCACCGCCTCTGCAGAGCTGGCTCCCAAATCAGGACAGGCCACAGGGGACGCAGGGCTTAGGGCTCAGGAAAGACAGAGATGTCAGAACTGTGTGTGTGTGTTGGGGGGGGGCCCTCATGTCCCGAAACATGCCCGTGGCAATGAAGGTCTCTGATTCCTGTTTCACAAGAAGGAAACTGACACCCGGAGCTGTGGGCTCCAGCTCGCAGCGCTGAGAAGGTGCCATGCCATTGGAGCCCCCAACCCAGCGCAACACCTCCCAGTGCGTACCCTAAAGGTCAGGGCCTGCAGGGGCTTGGTGGGAGGGAGGGTCAGAGCCGTCCTGCTCTGACGTCCTCATCTGTCCTCACGTCCTCCCACCTGCCCGGTGCACGGCGCGTCCTTTGGGAGAGGCTCTGAGCAGGCCCTGGCCTCCTTGGGCCCCAAGGAGTTGGGACGGGCATCTGGGAGAGGTTGGGGGGTCTGTGAGCAGGAATTGACCCTGACCCCTGACCCCCAGGAGGGGCCCTTTCCCCTCAGGCGTCCTCATAGGACAGGCTCGTGCTGGGGGTGCAGCTCCTGTAGGGAGCCAGCGGCATGGGGCCTCCATCCCAGAATCCCCACCCCAAGTCAGACTGCTACAGCCCCTCCACCCACCACGGAGAGAACTACTAACCTGAGCCATGCCGAACATTTTGCCGCAGGCTTCCATCTCTGGACAGTGGACCAGGGACCGTTCAGTCCCTCGGTGGCTCGTGCAGGGCCCCGTGAGGTCTGGTCTTGCATATCGTATTGTATAAAGTTGATAAGCATGGCTGACGCCAGCCCGGGTTGACCTGGGAGTGGGGGTGTTTATCTCTCCCGGGCCCACCTTCCACTCGGAACTCCTGATTGGGCACAGCAGGAGTGAGCAGGGCAGGGGGAGGGTGTGGGCTAAGTGAGGGGCTCCTGGCTGGAGAGCCGCCCCTCACCCACAGCCCAGAGGTGTTGCGTCCCGGGACGCCCCTGCCAGGTGGGAGCTGGTGGATAGGACGGCTGGGGGTGGGGGGTGCGGGTGGCAGGGTGCTCACCACGCAGTGGAGCGGTGGGGTATCGATCCAGGATCCGTGCGCTCCCCCCCACCGCCAGGCAGGCTGCCCACAGGGCGCTCTCAGGCTCTGCAGGGGACGGTTGACCCCAGGGCTGCTGGGGTACCTTGCAGACCCAGGCGCGGGAGTCATCCCCTCCACACAGCAGTGAGGCTTGGAGGGGCTCCACACGCCGGGCCGGGTCAGGCAGAAACACCCCCTGCCCCCCACGTCGCCCTTGCCTCTGTGGCCACCCACCCCTGTGAGGTGGACTCTGAGGAGCCAACCACAGAATGAAATCGGGGTGCTGGTCCATCGTGACCCCATTTGCCCCAGTGCCTGCCGAAGGCTCGCTGAATGCCAGGCTTGTCTGGGGCCTGGGGGCCCAGCAGTGAGCCCCAGGAACAAGATCCCCCCCAAGGGAGACGTAGTAGTGAACAGCATGTGTTAGAAAGTGGCTCAGGAAGGGGTGTGAGCGCAAGGAGGGTTTCCGTGTAGAGCCCAGGGATTAGGGCAGCTTCAAGGCAAAAAACAGTTTTATTTTGTATTGTGGCAGCTTATGTACAACATAGCATTTCCCACCGCACCACTTTTGGACATACAATTCAGTGGGGCTTGTTGCATTCACAGTGCCGGGCTCCTGTCCACACCATGCATTATGGAAGCTCTGTCCGCACGTACGCCCCTGCCCCGGAACCCTGTAACGGAAGGCGAGCCCCGTGGGGGATGGGGGTGGAGGCACAACAGCTTGTGCCAAGGCCTGAGATGGAAGCGGAGGGGAGGGGGCTGGAACCCTGCACAGAGTCCTGCCAGCCTCCCGGAGAGACTTGGGAAGGGGCGTGTTTGGGGACTGGGCCCAGATCGATGGAAGGGCGTTGGGTTTGGGGCACCCGAGTGGAGCTGAGGGAGACGGGCTGCTATGTCACTGTGAAGGGGGTGTCTCTGGAGAGGCTGCGCTGGGTCTGACGGCTGGACCTCACCTTCCTCCTTAACCCTTCTCTCTGAGTGTCTTTTTTTTGTTCTTCCCTTGAACTATTTATTTTGAAATAATTTCAAATGTACAGACAGTTGCAAAAATAATGAGAAACCCATGCAGAACACTCAAATATACTCCTCCCTCAGACACCAGATCAACCAGATTCATCATTTTGCCACTTTTGCTGTAGCATTCTCTCCATCCATCCGTCCGTCCGTCCGTCCATCCATCCGTCTATCTATTTTCTAAATATCTGAGAGTAGGTTTTATACATCATGCTCCCTGAGGACGAAGCACTTCCATGTGCATTTCCTAAGAACAAGGTTATTCACTTATGTAACCACTGTGAGTGCAGTTATGCATTCAAGGAAGGTAACATTGATTTAAATTTGCAGGCAATATTCCAATTTTTTCCTATGTCCCAATAATGTCCTTTTGAGTATTTTCTCTTCCTTTATTAGATCCTGTCCAGTTTCACAGGATTACCTTTATGTGTCATTTTTTCTTTAGTGGCTCTTTTTTAAATTCTGGAAACTACTAAAATCCCACCCCACCACCCCTGGCTTCTAAGCCTCCCACCTTCCCACCTCTCTCTTTCCCTGGATTCAGCTCGGCCACCTGTGTCCAGGCCTCACTGCCCCTCTGCTCCTCTCGCAGTCCAAGCTCCCACTCAATCAGGACCAAGGTCCCCATAGGTCGTGATGCCCAGGTCCAGGCTGGTTCCCGGGAGACCTGTGCCCCACCCCCAAGCCCTCCCCTCCAGGGCTCCACGCCCCCTGGAATGCCCTCCCCAGCTGCCCTCCCTGCAGCCTGCCCAGGACCAGCCCTTTGGCTCTCCTGGGCTCCTGCTGCTTCCTCGCCCTCTTCCCGCCCGGCGGTGGCCATGCACCCTACCACCCTGCTTCTGGCCAAATTCCCTGCGACCTTTCCATGGAGAAGTAGGCTTCTGGTTCTCGTTTGTCTGTGGTGGCTACACTGCCCTTCTCAGAGGCATTTCTCGGGCTTCCCGCTCCAGCGTCCTGCTGCCTCTCTCACCACTACCGCAGGTGCCAGGGAGCCTGGGGCCACACGCTCTGCAGACGTGCTTCCCTCGTAGGGTTCTGGACCCCTGTCCCCCTAACTCAGCGGGTCTGTGGGACCCCAGTGTGCACGGAGAAGGGAGCTTTCTCATGTTTTGGGGCCCAGGCAGCCCTCCCTGGCCTGTCCCCTCATTCTGTGGGGGGGGGGGCAGCTGTGGGTCCCCCTGGGGTCAGTGGCTGCGAGTGGCTGTTGGTATCCCCGGGTAGGGTGCAGCAGGGCCAAGCTGAAGGGGGCAAGCTGGAGGTTAGCAGAGCTCCCTGTGAGCTCCAGCACTGCCGCTTCCCAGACACTCACATTGTTCTAGTTTGCTAAGTGCCAGAATGCAATATACCAGAAACGGAATGGCTTTTAAAAAGGGGAATTTAATAAGTTGCTAGTTTATAGTTCTAAGGCCAAGAAAATGTCCCAATTAAATAAAGTCTATAGAAATGTCCAATCTAAGGCATCCAAGGAAAAATACCTTGTTTCAAGAAGGCCAATGAAGTTCAGGGTTTCTCTCTCAAGTGAGAAAGCACATGGCAAACACGGTTAGGGTTCCTCTCTGAGCTGGAAGGGCACATGGTGAATACGGTGTCATCTGCTAGCTTTCTCTCTTGGCTTCCTGTTTCATGAAGCTCCCTGGGAGGTGTTTTCCTTCTTCATCTCCAAAGATCACTGGCTGGTGGACTCTTCTTCTCATGGCTGCGTTGTTCTCTGCTCTCCCAGAATCTCTGCTTTCTCAAAAATGTTTCCTCTTTTATAGGATTCCAGAAACTAATCAGGACCCACCCAAATGGGTGGTGACACCCCTCCACCTAATCCAGTTTAACAACCACTCTTGATTCAATCATATCATCCAGGGAGCTGATCTGATTACAGTTTCAAACATACAGTATTGAATAGGGATTAGAAGAAACGGCTGCCTTTACAAAATGGGATTAGGATTAAAACGTGGCTTTTCTAGGGGACATACATCCTTTCAAACCAGCACACACCTTCTAAGCCTCAGTTTACTCACCTGCGAAATGGGGTTGATGCAGCTATGATCCCAAGTTTGGCAATTAACTAACAATTTGTGGAGAGCACTTGGCACAGGTTCTGCCACAATGTAGATGCTCAGTAAATGGAAACTGGTGGCGGGTGATGGAGGGGGTGAGGGTGATGGCAGGTCATGGTGCTGGATGATGGAGGGGGCTGGAGGTGGGGGCTGGACAGGTGGATAACTGACATGTTCTAGCTGCAATCCTGGAATGCCCTTATCTACCTGAGGATGCTTCTGCTAGAGGAGGCCAGGAGCGTGGACGTCAGGGGCCTGGGGGCACAGTGGGTGGTTCCCCCGTCAGGTCAGGCCTTCTGAAGCTGGGGTCCTCCGTCACCCTGCAGCAGGGGATGAAGGTCAGCCACAGGGCGGTGGGTCTGGGCTGGCCCCTGGGCTGCTGGGCGGGAGGGCCCGCGGCAGATCCTGCCCCATCCGGGTGCGAAGGGTGGGTGGGTGGCAGCAGCCTTGGCTCTCCGGTGTGGCAATTCTAGGAGACAGAGCCCGAGAACCCAGGGAGTGGGTGGTAGAGCTTGGTTGGCGTCGGTTCTGTGCCCCTTGGTTCTCCTGCTGACATAGAAGCACACCAAGACTCTGTCTTCCATCTGCTTCACCCCTGGAACCTTCTGGAAGAGGCAGGTGGGATGGCGCACGAGAGAACGCTACCCACCCCGCCAGACCTCCGGCACCACGTGGGACGTGGAGAGGCAGCGCGAGGGAAGGCCTCTGGGCAAGTCAGTGGCCGGCCAGGACTGGGCCCACGCTTGTTTTAATGATAGTCCCAGAGTGGACGGGGCGCACTGAAGGATAAGCACCCCCATCCGCGGGCCCCGGTGCCCAGTCCCCTTGGCAGAGGCCCTGACGCTGTCTGTTCCTGAGTCCCCTCCCGGTGCCCACCCATGTGTGTTAGCTCCCCTGTGTGCACATGGCAGTGGCTCTGCGCATACTCCCACTTTCCTTACTTAGCAGGGCGCCTTGGAGTGCCTGTCTTAATGGGCGTAGAACACCCCTGTGTTTTTAAAATTTTTTTATTGTATAGTATAACATATATACAAAGCGAAAGAAATTAAAAAGCAATAGTTTTCAAAGCACTTCAACAAGTAGTTACAGGGCTTTTCCTTCAGCTGCTCCAGAATATAGGAGGCTAGAGGGCATAAATATTTTTTTATCACCACAATTGACTTTTTTCTTTTCCTTTTTGATGAAAAGCAACATATGTACAAAAAAGCAATAAATTTCAAAGCACAGCACCACAATGAGTTGTAAAATATATTTCAGAGTTTGGCATGGGTTACAATTCCACAAGTTTAGGTTCTTACTGCTTGCTTCTCTAAGATACTGGAGACTAAAAGAGATATCAATTTAATGATTCAGCATTCATGTTCATTTGTTAAATCCCATTTTCTCTGTATAACTCCACCATCACCTTTGGTCTTTCTGTCCCTCTCTTTCGGGGTATTTGGGCAATGGCCATTCTAACTTTTCCATGTTGGAAGGGGCTGTCGATAATATGGGGTAGGGAGATGGAGCTAGCTGATGTTCTGGAGAGGCTGGGCCCTCTAGGTTTAACCCCAGTGTTTGTTTGTTTTTTTAAACTTTATTGATAAAACCAATGCACAAACACATACATTCTTAACACACAAACATTCCATACATGGTGTACAACCAATGGCTCACAGTATCCTCACATAGTTGTATATTCATCACCATGATCATTTTTTAGAACATTTGCGTCACTCCAGAGAAAAGAAATAAAAAGAAAAAAACTTATATATACCATACCCCTTACCCCTCCCTCTCTTTGACCACTAATATTTCCATCTACCCAATACATATATTTTGTAATTTTAACATTTGTTCCGCCTATTATTTATTCATTTTTAATCCGTATGTTTTACCTCCCATCCGTCCATACCATAGATCAAAGGAGCATCAGACACAAGGTTTTCACAATCACACAGTCACATTGTGAAAGCTATATCATTATATAATCATCTTCAAGAAACGTGGCTACTGGAACACAGCTCTACATTTTCAGGCGTTCCCTCCAGCCTCTCTAATACACCTTAAACTAAAAAGGGGTTATCTATATAATGTTTAAGAAGAACCTCCAGGATAACCTCTTAACTCTATTTGAAATCTCTCAGCCACTGACACTTTATTTTGTCTCATTTCTCTCTTCCCCCTTTTGGTTGAGAAGGTTTTCTCAATCCCTGGATGCTGAGTACCAGCTCATTCCAGGATTTCTGTCCCACATTGCCAGGGAGGTTTACACCCCTGGGAGTCGTGTTAAGGGGGTCCACAGTTTAAAGATAACATCATCAAGTGGTCCTACTTACAGTGGGTTACTTCCCCAGCCATCTTAATTTACACTTCTGTTGGCAATGAACGTGAGCGCCTGCCTCCCCACCCCTCTCTACCGCCAACCTGACAGGTGAGAAATGGCATCTCTATCCAATTTTAATTACATCTATGTTGTTTTGAATGAGTTTGAGAATATTTTTATATGTGTAAGAGTCACTTGGGTTTTCTTTTCTGATAATTGCTGACCATATTGTTTGTTAACACAGTTTTTCTGTTATGTTATCATATTATTATTAGTTTTGTTTGTTTAGTTTCTTTTTTCCTTTTTTAAAACATTTTAAATTGTGAAATACAACATATATACAAAAAAAATAATAACTTTCAAAGTACACTGCAACAAGTAGTTATAGAACAGATTTCAGAGTTTGGTATGGGTTACAGTTCCACGATTTCAGATTTTTCTTTTTAGCTGCTCCAAGACACTGAAGACTAAAAGAAATATCAATGCAATGATTCAGCAGTCATATTCGTTTGTTAAATCCTGTCTTGTCTGTTATAACTCCTCCTTCTCTGTTGCTCCTTCTTCCACTCTTTTAGGGTATTGAGCTATGCTCATTCTAATTTTTTCATGTTGGAAAGGGGTGCTGACAATATGGGATAAGGGGGTGGAACTGATTAATGTTCTTGGAGAGGCTGGCCCCTCTGGGTTTCAGGACTTATCTGGGTTATGAACCATCTGGAGGTTGTAGGTTTCTGGAAAGTAATCTTTGTGCGAAAAATTTTTGTAGCATCTCAGAACCCTCGGTGTTCTTTAGGGATAACAAAAACGATGTTGCTTGGGGTTTGGCAAACCATGTCAATCAGCAATTTCTAGCTGAAGTAGAATAGCCTCTCGACTCTATTTTAACTCTCTTAGCCACTGATACCTTATTTGCTACATTTCTTTCCCTCCCTTTGGTCAGGAAGGCATTGTCGATCCCACGGTACCAGAGCCAGGCTCATCTCTGGGAGTCATCTCCCGTGCTTCCAGGGAGACCTTCACCCCTGGATGTCATGTCCCACATAAGGGGGAGGGCAATGATTTTACTTACAGAGTTGGGCCTAGAGAGAGTGAGGCCACATCTGAACAACAAAAGAAGTTCCCTGGAAGTAATTCTTAGGCATAACTATAGGTAAGCTTAGCTTCTCCGCTACAGAAATAAGTTTCATAAGAGCAAGCCTCAAGCTCAAGGGCAGGACCTATTGACATGGGAGTCCCTAATGTTTGAGAGAGTATTAGGAGTTTCCCTGGTGGTAAAGTTGAATAGTTCCATATAGTTTCTCCATCCCTCCAGGGACTTTGCTGATACCTTTTAATTATCTGCCCAACATACTCGGGGTGTATCCATGTATTCCACTAAGCTATACAGAATGACAAGCCCTCATTCACCTTCTGGGCTCCATGTGTTTTGGTTGTTTAAATGAGCTGTCCAGACAGGTTGAATTAGATTATGTGTGTATTAGCTAGGGTTCTCTAGAGAAACAGAATCAACAGGAGATATCTATAAATATAAAGTTTATAAAAGTGTCTCACACAACCGTGGGGATGTGAGAGTCCAAGATCTGAAGGGCAGGGCACAAGCTGGCAGCTCCAGTGAAGGTCCTCATGAATTCTCAGGAGAAGCTGGCAGGCTGAAGCAGGAAGAATGACTGTTCCTTCTGAATCCTCCTTAAAAGCCGTCTGGTGTTTAGATTAAGCGCCACTCATTGCAGAAGACACTTCCCTTCACTGATTTCAAATGCAATTAGCTGTGGATGCAGCTGACATGGTCATGATTTAAGTCCATGAAATGTCCTCATGGCAACAGACAGTCCAGTGCTTGCCCAACCAGACAACCGGGTCCCACCACCTGGCCAAGTTGACACATGAACCTGACCATCACAATGGGCTAAAGGAAACTTAGGTTTTGGAGAAAATAAACCTCTTTTCCTTTGGTGTCATTCAGTAGGTGAAGTTCTAAAATACAGACAATATCATTATTTATCCTGTATTCTGATTTACCTTAGTCCCAATTAGATTGGCTTCATTCTTTTTTTTTGACATGGGAAGGCACCAGGAATCGAACCCGGGGCCTCTGGCATGGCAGGCAAGCGTTCTTGCCTGCTGAGCCACCGTGGCCCACCTAGATTGGTGTCATTCTTATCCCTCACTGAAGCCTGATCTCTCTTTCAGTTTCTTTAACAGTTGTATGCTGACTTTCAGAGCTGCAGCACTTCAACTTTGAGTCTCAGATGTCACATAGGTAACCAAAGTGTATCAGGTTATGCATATATACTATAGCATCTCAAAATCTAAAAATAAGATTTTCAGCTCTGGGCTAAATGTGACTGCTCTAAGAGCTTACAATCTAGGTCCCAATGTTCTTGTAAGTGTTTTCTAAAAGAGACCATACAATATTTGTTCTTTTGGTTCTGGCTTATTTTGCACCATATAATGTCCCACGGTTCATTCACCTTATTGCATGCCTCACAACTTCTTTCCTTTCTGCGTGTGGTAGTTAGATTCAGTTGTAAACTTGGCCAGGTTCTGTTGCTGTGGACATGAGCCAATGGTACGTGAACCTCGTCTGTTGCTGATTACATCTGCAGTCGGCTAGGAGGCGTGCCTGCTGTAATGAATGACGTTTGACTCAATTGGCTGGTGCTTAAATGAGAGAGCTCAACCTAGCACAGCCCAAGCAGCTCAGCATACCTCATCTCAGCACTTGCGGCTCAGCCCAGGCCTTTGGAGATGCAGAAAGAAGTCACCCTGGGGAAAACTGTTGGAACCCAGAGGCCTGGAGAGAAGGCCAGCAGAGATTACCCTGAGCCTTACCATGTAAGAAAGAACCTCAGTTAAAAGTTAGCTGCCTTTCTTTGAAGGGCTAACAAAATAAATCCCCTTTTATTAAAAACCAATCCATCTCTGGTGTGTTGCATTCCAGCAGCTAGCAAACTAGAACACTGCATCTGCACATTTTTCCAATTATTTACACCACATTTTGCCTTTCTGCTTCTCAGTCAATGTATCCTTTAGCCAACTTCATCCTTTGGGCCTCATGGATAATGTCCAAAGTAAGCAATCTATGTCTCACATTATCCTCACTTTGTTGTACAATCATCAACACTCCCAAATTTTGAGAATTTTCATTGCTCCAAAGAAAAATAACTGATAAACACACCCTTACCAAATAGAAAATCCAAACCTCCCTTTAACTCTTGTCCCTCTCCCCCAATTATTTACCCCTGGTATTGCTCTGGCACTGGTTATGTCTTCCCGTTAAATATAGACCATAGCATGCAATGGTAATTTCCCCCCATGCCCCTCTATTATTGACTCTTTGTACAAGAGTCATACCTTTGAAGTTGTTCATGCAAGAACTTACTTATATTTGTAGTGTTAATCAGTGGGATACATGGCTCTATATAACCCCTTTCAATCATGTTCGCCTTCAACATGGCAATATTACTTATGAACCCATTAATGAACTGCCTTCACTTCTATCCATTCTCTTACATTTAAGTTCAACCTCATTAGCTAACCTTTCCTCCACCTCTGGCTTTTGTGTATCTCTAAGTCTCCTATGTTCTACCTTATAAGCCTCCAAGTTTACCTTTACCAAATTCATAATAGCGAAATCATATAGTATGTCCTTTTGTGTCTGGCTTCTTTCACTCAGCATTATGTCCTCAAGGTTCATCCATGTTGTCATGGGCTTCAGGAGGTCATTTCATCTTACTGCTGTGCAACATTCCATCATATATATATATATGTGAACTTGTTTATTAGCTCAAGTAACTTTATATATATATATATATGTATATATATATATATACACACATGTGTATATATGTATATACACCACATTTTGTTTATTCACTCATCTGTTTATGGGTACTTGGATTGTTTCTGTTTTGTGGCAATTGTGAATAATGCTGCTATGAACATTAGTGTGAAGATATCTGCTTATGTCACTGCTTTCAGCTTTTCTGGGTATGTACTGAGTATTGGTATTGTCAGGCCATAGAGCAACTCAATGTTTAGTTTCCTGAGGAATCACCAGACTGTCTTCCACAGTGGGTGCACCATTACACATTCTCACCAGCCGTGCATAAGTGTCCCAGTTTCTCCACAGCCTCTCGAAGATTCGTAGCATCCTGTTTGTTTAATAGCAATCGGTCTTATAGTTATGAGATGATATTTCATTGCAGTCTTGATTTGCTTTTCCCGCATAGTTAATGAAGATGAGCATCTCTTCTTGTATGTTTTAGCCATTGTATTTGGTCTTCAGAAAAGTGCCTATTCATATCTTTAGCCCATTTTATAATTGGATTATTTGTTCTTTTGTTGTTGAGTTGTATGATATCTTTATGTGTACATGATTATGGTACATGATTTCCAAATATTTTTTTCCCATTGAGTTGGTTGCCTCTTCACCTTTTTGGACAGAGTTCTTTGAGGCACAGAAGTATTTGATTTTGAGGAGTTCCTGTTTATCAATTTTGCCTTTTGTTGCTTGGCTTTGGGTGTAAAGTTTAAGAAGCAATCTCCTATTACTAGGTCTTAAAGCTATTTCCTTTATTTTCTCCCAGGAGTTTTATGGTACTGGCTCTAATTAGGTCTTTGATCCAGCTTGAGTTAATTTTTGAATAGGGTGTAAGGTATGGGTCCTTTTTCATTTTTTGGCTACTGATATCCAGTTCTCCCATGCCCATTTATTGAGAAGAGTATTTTGTCCCAGTTCAGTGGATCTGGGGGCTTTGTCAAAGATCTGTTGACCATAGATTTGGTGGTCTATCTCTGCACTCTTGATTTGATTCCATTGGTCAATATTTCTATCTTTGTTCCAGTATCACGCTGTTTTGAGCACTATGGCTTTATAATAAGCTTTAAAATCAGGAAGTGTTACTTCTTTCTTCTTTTTAGGATACTTTAAGCTATTTGAGGTCTCTTTCCCTTCCAAATAAATCTGATAACTAGCTTTTCCAAGTTTTCAAAGTAGGTTGTTGGAATTTTGATTGGCATTGCATTGCATCTGTAGATCAATTTGGGTAGAATTGACATCTTAACTACATTTAACTTTCCTATCCATGAGCATGGAATGTCTTTCCAAGTATTTAGATCTTCTATGGTTTCCTTTAGCAATGCTTTATAGTTTGATGTGTACAGATCCTTAACATCCTTAGTGAAGTTTATTTCTAGATACTTAATTCTTTTAGTTGCTTTTTTTTTCCCGCATGGGCAGGCACTGGGAAATGATCGCACCAGCCTTAGTTGCTGTTTTGAATGAAAATTTTTCCTTAATTGACTCCTTAGTTAGGTCATTGGTTATGTATAGAAACATTACTGATTTCTGCACATTAATTTTATATCCTGCTACCTTGCTGAATTTGTTTATTAGCTCAAGTAACTGTGGTGTAGATTTCTCAGGATTTTCCAAGTATAGTATCATGTCATCTCTAAATAATTAAAGTTTTACTTCTTCCTTTTCAATTTGGATGGCTTTTATTTCTTTTTCCTGCCTGATTATTCTAGCTGGAACTTCTATACAATGTTGAATAATAGCAGTGACAGAGGGCATCCTTGCCTCATTTCTGAGCGTATGAGGAAAGCTTTCAGGCTCTCACCATTGATTATGGCTCTGGAGTTTTCTTATATGCCCTTTACCACATTGAGGAAGTTACCTTTAAAAAAAATTAATTAATTAATTAATTATTTATATTGAAAAGCCCAAACAACATACAAACACGAACATTCTTAACATACAAACATTCCATACATGGTGTACAATCAATGGCTCACAATATTATCACATAGTTGTATATTCATCACCATGATAATTTTTTAGAACATTTGTATCACTCCAAAAAAATAAATAAAAGGAAGAAAGAAAAAACCCATACATAGTATACTCCTTACCCCTCCCTCTCATTGACCACTAGTATTTCCATCTACCCAATATATTTTAACCTTTGTTCCCCTATTTTTTTCCTATACCCCTTTCGTTGATCATTTGTATTTCAATCTACTCAATTTATTTTAACATTTGTTCTTCCTATTATTTATTTATTTTTAATCCACATTTTTTACTCATCTGTCCATACCATAGATAAAAGAAACATCAGACACAAAGTTTTCACAATCACATAGTCATATTGTGAATGCTATATCATTATACAATCATCTTCAAACATGGCTACCAGAATACAGCCTTACAGCTTCAAGCACTTCCCTCTAGCCTCTCCAATACACCTCAAACTGTAAAGGGGATATCTGTGTAATGTGCAAGAATAACCTCCAGGATACCCTCTCGATTCTGAAATCTCTCAGCCACTGACACTTTATTTTGTCTCATTTCTCTCTTCTCCCTTTTGGTCAAGAAGGTTTTCTCAATCCCTTGATGCTGAGTCCCAGCTCATTCTAGGATTTCTGTCCCACGTTGCCAGGAAGGTCCACACCCCTGGGAATCATGTCCCATGTAGAGAAGGGGAGGGCAGTGAGTTTGCTTGTCATGTTGGCTGAGAGAGATAGGCCATATCTGAGCAACAAAAGAGGTTCTCTGGAGGTGACTCTTAGGCCTAATTTTAAGTAGGCTTAGCCTATCCTTTGAAGGGATAAGTTTCATATGAACAAACCCCATGATGAAGGGCTCGGCCTATTGATTTGGTTGTCCCCACTGCTTGTGAGAATGTTGGGAATTTTCCAAATGGGGAAGTTGAATTTTACCCCTTTCTCACCATCACCCCAAGGGGAATTTGCAAATACTTCTTTATTCGCTGTGAGGAAGTTGCCTTTGATTCCTATCTTCTGAAGTGTTTTTATCAAAAAAGGGATGCTGAATTTTGTTGAATGCTTTTTAGCATCAATCAATATGATCCTGTGATTTTCCCTTTTGATCTGTTAATGTGCTGTATTACATTAATTGATTTTCTTGTGTTAAACCATCCTTGCATTCCTGGTATAAGCCCCACTTGATCCTGTGTTGTTAAACCATCCTTGCATTCCTGGTATAAGCCCCACTTGATCCTGGTGTATAATTCTTTTAATGTGTTGTTGGACTCGATTTGCTAGTATTTTGTTGTGAGTTTTTGCACAATAAAAAAATCATAAGAGAATACTATGAGCAACTATACACCAACAAACTAGACAACTTAGATGAAATAGACAAATTCCTGGAAACACACCAACAAGCTTCAGTGACTCAGGAAGAAATAGAAGATCTCAGCAAACCAATCACAAGACTGCATCTTCATATGCTGAGTGATCTTCTGTTGCCACTGAGGCATATACATATCTTGATAGGGTTACTTTGGAAGTTGATTTCCCTCAGAAGTCTAAAGCTTTTTATTTGCATGACAGATGTGGAGCAGGGTACGGGGCATAGAGCACAGCACAACAGCGTGGTAATGGGTTGCAGTGCAGGTATCGGCATAGGTTGGGGGTGCTACACTAGTGCTTGTGAGCATGGGGTGCAGGTCGTGGGTTGTCGAGGTGCAGTGTGGGTGGTGTGGGAGTGGGGTGCAGCTCAGGCAGGCCTTAGAGCACAGGTGCAGGG